>CAUZXS010002724.1:7500-70338 GCA_963585895.1 Sepioteuthis lessoniana
ATCCCAGACATGCCTCGTGTCATCACGCGACGAAACATATTTTCATTATGCAGTAAATTGGTTGGGCACATTCCCGTGGTGGGTTGATTTCCTGTAGCTGTGGCGTTCATCAAGCAGAGAGCATCTGACGTCACCGCTGGATGGGATGACAAAATTGACGACACCCCTCTCAACACCATGATTAAAGAGGTTCTCACTAGAGTGCACAAGGAAGACCTGTGTGGAGCAGATAGTGCGTCGACGGCCAAGCCGTTAGCGTATGGGTTGAAGCAAGTTCTCTCGCTACAGGCGTGTCGCTTGTATATGATGGGGCTGTAGTAGAGGATGCTTGTTTGTTACGACCAGCAAAGGACTCTCAACATATTAACCTTGCAGAACTCTATGCTATTATTAAAGGAATAAACTTGGCAATCCTCTGGAAGACGACCACCTTGCATTTGTTCACTGATTCTGCCTGTGTCCATAAATGGATCTCGGACACCTTTACTGGCAAAGCCAGGGTACGAACCAAAGCTGCAAGCGGGATGCTCATTCAATGGTGGCTTGACACAATAATAAAACTGGTGAAAGAATACGCGCTGTCGATGAATGTGTCCTTGGTCAAATCTAGCCAAAATAAGGTAGATTGATTGACAAGAGTGCCTCAGAGGTGGCTTGATGCAATTAAAAGGAACACTTGGCCTGTGCAACCTGCCTGCACTGCGTCCGTGAGCTCAATTGGGCTTGACCAGATCAAGATTGTTCACCGACAAAGCAGTCATCCTGGTGTGCGGCGGACACTTTAAATTGTGAAATAGATTGCTCCTGGTGTCTCTAAGGCCACAGTGAAAACCGTTATGAGAGAATGTGAAGAGTGTCAGTCGATCTATCCAGCACCCGTGCACTGGTCAAAGGGGGCTTTGAATGTTAAACAAACCTGGCACCGGGTAGCGATGGATATTACCCATTGTAACGGGTCCCATGTTTTGACGGTGATCGACTGCGGCCCTGCTCAGTTTGCCATCTGGCAACATCTTCCTCGACAAGATGCGACAAGTGTAATCAACCAGTTGAAGGCTCTTTTTTATGAGCGGGGCTCGCCAAAAGAGATTCTGACAGATAATGACACTGCCTTTCGGAGCAGCCTGCTTAAAACCTTCCTAGATGAGTGGAGAGTCCGACTTCGATTCCGCTGTGCATACGTGCCCTCTGGTAACGGCATCATCGAGCGATGTCACAGAACTGTAAAAAGGATCACCGCCAGAAAACAGTGTACTATACCAGAAGCAGTATACTGGTACAACGTCACGCCAAAGTATGACATATCTTCTGCTACAGCACCAGCCAATATGGTCTATCGGTACTGCATATGGCTGAAAGGAATCAATGGAATCCTAGCGCCGTCACATAATCAACAGCAGGCCGTTTTCAAACCGGATGACCAAGTGTGGATAAAGATTCCATATGGACGATGTACCACAAAATATTAAGTGGGACGTGTGACCAGAATTACCAGTGCATAGAACATAACAGTCGATGGAATGCCACGCCATGTGAACGATCTGCGACCCATAGTGGGACCAGGTCAGCAGACGGTCTGTTCTGACATGGTTTCAGAGGATGCGAGTGAAAGATTTGTAACCATTAGAGAGAGACCATGTGAACAGGCACCCAGCACAAATGCAGGTGATGCCCCTTTCAAATACACTTCTGATGAAGACTAAGTTACTATACTCCCACAAAGAAGCACACGGCGCAAAAGACCAACTCCCGAATGTTTCATGTGTGATCATAGGATCAGGGGGGAGTGTAGTTGTAATGCCACGAACAATCTTACCTTGAAGAAACGGAAGGTGTGCTCTCTCTGCTGCCGGCACATGGAAACCAGATGAAGAAAAAGACGCAAGAGGTGTGACTTGTTTTATGGAGGAGAACGAGATAAGCCACCGTGAAGTGGCGAGATTTGATGAATATAAAAGAGACAAAGTTTGAAGTGGAAAAGGGCAGTATTTTGCTGATGTCTGATTGGTGAACATCCATCAGTTTATTTTGCGTGTTGAATAATTTGACTACCCCCCAATTGGTTGATTCCACTTCGAATAGACTTTTCCAAAACCATCATTTTCAAATATAAATTTTCGGCAATAGTGACTTGACTTTTGGTACAAATAATTTTACTTAGTTTTCAAATAAAAAATCCTTAAAAATAAAACAAAATCTTTTAAAATTGACTAAAGAATAAATTTTGTAGTTTTTGGTCATTCAAGAAAGAAAAAAAATTTAATTCAGGAATATTTTTTCATATTTAAAAATGATTCATTAAATTTCAAGTATAGAAATGTTAAAAGTTTTTACGATCGTTTTCTAAGAATTTTTTAAAATATTTCATTGAAAAGAAAACACAATTTTCTTAAATAAAATATCAATTAAAATAATTAATTCAAATATTTTTAGTAAATATAATGTTTAACGAGTTTTTTCGGCTTCAATTTAAATTTTAAAACTGCTTTCTTGTGCTACGACAAAACTTGTTGCGGAGCCCATAAGCATGTTAACCCAGCAAATGAATTAAGTTTAATGCTTGTAAGTGAGAGCCAAAGACAATGAAGGAAACAAAGGCGAGGTAACTAATATAACGAAAGTGACAATTTATTGTCAGATTTACAAACGTGTGTGTGTAAAGTCTGTGGTGGTTGTATTCAGTCTTCAGCTAGAATGGTAATGTTGATAGCTGGTATGGTTGAGTCGTAGATGTGCACAGCTGGATGTTAGTTGCGGGTAGCTGGCGTAGGTCAAGTCGTGGAGATACAGCTAGATGTTAGTTGCGGGTAGCTGTCAGTTGATCAAGTCGTTGAAGTGAAGCTAGACGATCATAGCAGGAAGCTGAGGTCGGTTAAGTCGTAGAATGCAGCTGGGTGATTGTAGCTGGAAGCTGAGGTTGGATGATCGTAGCTGGGGTTGGTCGTGGTTGGTAAATCGATATTTCCGGTTTGACAATACGTTGGGTTAACTGGGGGGTGGGTCGATTTGGTTGCTGGCCCGTACTGAGAGTCTTACGTGGGCCAGATGTTGCAATGCTAGGGCAGTCCATAATTGCGAGTCGTACTTGGACTGCATGCTACATTGCGGAAGCGTCGAGGTCGAAATTGGTGTTGGCAGCATGGTCACGTAGGTTCGGGTGAGCTGGGGACTAAGACTAAGCTGTGTCTTAGTACTATGGACCAAGGGAACAGACGGAGAGACTGTGGCTAAGGTTTGCCAGGCCTTAGTACAGATGAGATTGAGCGAACGAGTTGGAAAAGCTAGGGCTTCGTCATGCCCCTTAGCTGTACGGACGTATCGAGGCGATAGCTGAGGCTTTGCCATGTCAAAGCTGTGCGGATGTAATCGGATGATAGCTAAGGCTTTGCTGTGTCAAAGCCGTGCAAACGATAGCTAAGACTGAGTCGCGCCAAAGCCGTGCGGACATATCGGACGGTAGCGAAGGCCTTGCTGTGTCAAAGCCGTACAGATGGTAGCAAAGGCTGTGTCGCGCCGAAGCTGTATGGACGTATCAGACGGTAGCTGAGGCTTTGCAGTGTCAAAGCCATACGGACGTATCAAACAGTAGCTAAGGCTGTGCCATGCCAAAGCTCTGCACAAACGAGCTGACTGGCCAGGAGGCCGAGGCTAAGATTGGAATTATCTTAGCACTGCGCTGATAGTGAAGCGGTAGCTAAAGACTAACCCATGCCTTTAGTGCTGCGCAGCCAAACGGACTAGCGGAACCGATCGATGATTAAGACCGGCTGGTCTTAGAGGGTCCTCTTTGTGTTTGCCTCTGGGCTGTCTACTTCGACTGGTCGTTAAGGACTGTCAGAGATACTCCAACCTGCAGAAGGAGACCTCTTATGGTCCTTAAAAGGACCATTTGTGCATAATTATGTGATGAGAAAGGCGAATGCAACCACGTGATGTAGGATTCAAGCCTTTTGGAGCTTGCTAAGAGCGGCTCCTGAGAGCATCCAAAGATCTCCGAAGTTTTTCCGTCGCAGAAGCCTTTTTTATATGAAAGAGGGGTGGTGCCACACTGCTGTGTCCCATAAATAGAAAGTTATAAAAATGGGCATAAAGATAAATCACTTCTTTAGACTGGTGTCGGCTAGCGAAGATAATTTATTCCATTTTTATAGCGTTGTTTCTGACAGAACTGTTCTGTAATTATTGTTAATTCTAATTCATCCCCTTTTTTATCTTAAATGAGAGGTTAAGGTTGTAAAAGAGGCTTCGTCACTTCCGATTGTAACCAAATGTTGTTTTTCTAGGGCGAGCGAGTAATCCGATGTATTTACATTAGTTAACAGGTTACGACAAACTAATTTTTTAACAAATTTTGAATTTAGCACCTGTTGAAATAAATGGTGATTAAAATTTTAACTACTCACTTTGTTAATTGGACTTGGGGTAAAATTCTCTCTTTTAATGGCATGTTTCCATTCATCAAATAAATGTTTACTTTTTGGAAACGAAAAACAGTGAACTAAAGCATGTTTTGTTCTTAAACTGAGTCAACGCTGAAAGACGTTGTGTAGTAAATAAAACAGATATCCACTGATAGTGATGTCAGCAACTTAACTTTAATCATGTGACAGACCTTGGTAATATATATCGCGGAGGCCACGGCTTCCCCCACAACCCAGCGAATGTATTTCCTCATCACACCCTCACCTGTAAAAGAAAAGAAAGGGAGATAGAACCAGTCCTTTATTAGCTAATTTCTCCTTTTATTTTTTTATCTGCTCCCCTACTATACTTTAGTGTCTCATAGAGCGTTCTCTCTCTGTTTCTTTTTATTTATAATTTTAGCACTAGTCTAGGGCGTCCGCTGATTTTGTTCTTTTGTGTATATTCGAGGATAAATCCCTATCTCGTTTATCCATCTTTCCACCTATGCACGTTTGGAGTTTTTCTTGGTGGGCTAACTTATTTCCTTTTCTCAAGTCGTCTTTCCCATCTTCCCAGTTTTGCTCTTTATCATTAAGATAGGTTTGCTCTGATGATCCATGTTTTTCTTTTATTTTCTTCTTCACATGGCCCACCTGGGTCTTCTTCCGCCTTTCTGGTGTGTTTACTCCATATTTATTTATACTGTCTATTTTACATGCTACAGTATAGGGTCCTTGAAATCCCTCACTGAGCGGTGGTTCTCTATTTGGCAATAGCAACAGCATTTTATCACCCTCCTGAAATTTTTGGATTCTCGTTTTCCGGTCAAATTTTTTCTTCATTTTATCCTGTGGTTTATAGGTTTCTCATCTTCATCCTATCCCTTCCATTTGTGGTGTTTAATTTTGTCCTTTTCCTGGGAAATGTCGTTATGGCTCCCGTGTCGTTTCCTAGTAGTAAATATATGCCTTTCATTGGCAGACTATCCATTACTCCAATGTAATCGGGCCAGTTTTCCACTTTGACTTGAGTTCTACCTCACATAAGGGAATTTCTATTTTCTTCCTGCTCATTCCTTTGATGGTTATTTTTCCCAGCGTGACTTTTCGTGTCCCTCATGGCAGTTTTTCTTTTAGGAGAATTAATTGGGAGGCTCCTGAATCTCTCAATATGGTTACGGCTATTTTCTCCTTCTTTGGCCTATGTATGTATATATATATATATATATATATATATATATATATATAAAACTTTTTCCTAAAAATGGGTGATAAGTCCTGTCTACTGCCATATCGGTCGTAACAGCTCCTTGGGGCTTTTCTGTGGGCATTTGGCCTGTCTCTGGTCCTCTGCCTGTCTGACATTTTTCCGTTATATGACCGATCTTTCCGCACCAGTATCCTCCTCTCGGGGTATTTCGGTTTTCTTCTTTTATTCAACCATTTACTCATTTTTCTCCGTTTCTAACTCCTTTCAATCTACAATCATTTTGATTTTTCATTTCAATTCGGTCTCTACTCCTTTTATGAGTAATAACATATTCGTCACCAGTGCAGCTAACTCATAACCCGTAGTTATCTTTTTGTCACTGAGATGGACCCTCAATTTCTCTGGCATGCAGTTCATAAACTCCCTGATCAGGACGAGTTGCCTTAATTTTTCAATGTCCCCTCGGACATCCTTTGCGAAGCACCACTTGTCCAGTAATCCTTCCTTATCTCTTAGAAATTTGACGTGTGACTGTCCATCTTCCTTTTTCCTGTCTTGAAATTTCTGTCAATACGCTTCAGGCACTAGTTCAAAGTTTTTCAGGACCGCCATTTTGACTGCCTCATATTCTGAACATTCCTCTGGAGATTGGGTCGCATAAACTCTCTGGCCTTTACCTGTTAACATAATCTGCAGCAACATTGCCCAGCATTTTTTTAGCTAACCCAATTTTACAGTGGTTCTTTCAAAATGCGTGAAATATTCATCTGCATTTTCTTCCATGAATTTCGGCACAAGTCGGGCCTCCTTGGTCATATCGAATGCAAGCGTTCGTCTCTTTGTCTGGTTCTCATCAATTCAAGTTACAGCCTTCTTGTTTCTTGCTCCAACTGTGCTTTCTCCAGTTCTAGTTTAGCATGTATTCAACTTTTTTCCGACTCAATTTGTTCAGGTGTCATAGTCATTGATTCAATTGGCAAATCTTCCAATATCTCCGCCTCAAAAATATCTTCATCCACCATGTGCTCTGCTATAGTCCCGATGACCCTGTTTTTTCTCATTGACCTCTGTACCTCCAGTTCTAATTTCTCTCCTATCTCTATAAGTTCACTTTTCCTGAATTTTTCCAACTTTTCCACGGAAGGTTCTTCTAGAAATTTGTTTATTTCTTCCATCTCCATCATAGGTTCTTCCTAAGTTTTAACAAAGTTATTTAGTGTATTTTAGTAGGGGAGTTTGTTTTATTTTTTTTTTTTGTAGTCTGTGTTCTTGAAATAGGATGAAGAAAAGTTTTTCCGGAAGAAGTTTTCTTCTATTCTTCGAGAAAAATCACAAAAATTCTTCGGATGGAGTCCCCATAAAATATCTGTTATGCTGCCATGTGCCTCGCTGGCTTGCAGGGTGCCGTTCGTTCCTGCCAAGTCCACCAGTTGAAGCAGGGCCCACACGTGGGCTGTGGTTTGCCA
Source organism: Sepioteuthis lessoniana (assembly GCA_963585895.1). Classification (NCBI taxonomy): domain Eukaryota; kingdom Metazoa; phylum Mollusca; class Cephalopoda; order Myopsida; family Loliginidae; genus Sepioteuthis; species Sepioteuthis lessoniana. The sequence continues at coordinate 14,580 of CAUZXS010002724.1, forward strand.
AACGCTATTTTATGTTACAGATATCACCAACTCCCTAGCTGAACCACATTCTTAAAAACACTAGGTGAGTTATAGGTGAATTATTAAAAGTCAACACAGCTAACAAATACGAGGTCTTCGACAAATACAATGCTTCCACACCAAAAAAATGGACTCTGAACTGCTGTGTTTTGGTCAACAAGATTAATAACAATATTCTTTTATTGAATAAACGAAAGAAACAAAAGAAAAAACAATTCAGGTAAAAGTCAGGAAGGAGAAAGTCTTTCTGTATCTCGAGAGAGCCTCCATTAAAATATTTGTATCCTGGACAAGGTCCCCATTTAATATCTGTTAATGGCGGAAGGTGAGAATATAGTTCAACAATGGAAGACACGTTCCGCTTTCCTTCGGGCTTTGGGATTTAAATGGTAGAAATGGGAAATATTCCCCCTTTTCTCCTCTATCAGAGCTATTCTTTCCTACTGTAATTTGTCTTTTATTCACGTCAGCATGAATACAGCAAGATAAATTTGAATATACTTAAATTGTATGTTACTTACTTGGGATTCTGTGGAGTTTATTCTTTTCTCTTTTTTCTCTCATTATTGGGTTTCCATAACACGTTGGTAGAAGGATACACATCTTATTTCAGATAAGACCGAGATTAATAATTATCTCTTTCCTCATGGACAAGTCTTTTCTTTGGATATTTGTTTAACGAGGCTCACCATACCTAGGAGTTTGAGTTCATTCAAAGTAAAAGTCTTTTTTTCTTTCTCTCAGTGTTCTCTGCGTGGCATGACTTTTAAAATTTTGGTTTCTTCCATATCCCGAATTATGTTCTTAGTTTTTCAATGAACTCCTTTTGTATCTTCATCCTTCGATGAATAAACGGCCACTAAATAGTTTCACCATGTGTTGGCTTTTTGGCAGTTTTTTCCTCAGTACGAATCATGGTCGCAGGTCTGCCTCTCCGCCACTGATGCATACATGGCTAATAGAGAGTGAGGTTTTCTCATGCCCATGTCAGCTTGTACCAATAGAGAGGATTAAAGAGAAACAGCCCTCCCACTTCCACAATTCTGCTTACTACTATAGTCTACTGATTTTTGCTTGCCACTATAGTTGGCCACTGGCTGGCAAGCCACACCTCCTTCTCCCACAACCCGACAAATGTATGAGGGTGTCATATTTCCTCGTCACAATATATATATATATATATATATATATACATATATGATTGTGTGTGTGTGTGTGTATGTGCGTGTATATATATATATATATATATATATATCTTTAAAATTTTTCCCTGTTACTGAAGACTTATTAGTGGTACTTGATGCTTCCCCTTGTAACATTTTGAATCATAAAGTATGGCTGAAACGTAAGTTGAGCTATCCAGGGACCAGAGTAGCGCATATTGGTACACCACAATGCAATTGTAGAAGCAAAAAAGTATAACCTGATACCAAATTTACACATGGACTTATTCATTTAAAATCTATACATATATAAAACATCAATACATGTTCATTCATTTATTCATATATGTGTATTAAATGTCTTAGAAGGATTTTTTGTGCCATTAAACAAATTACTCAGTCAAAACCTTTTGTTTATAACTAATTCTTGTTTTCTTTACTTCCTCAGCCTTGGGAATTTTCACCTTCAGCTCTGTAATTGATCTAATCATTGCTTTAGAAAATGATGGCATTATTGATGACTTTATGGAATTTTATCTTCGAGAAGGAGAACCATATCTGAGAACATCACATGGTACTATGGTGTGCTATTGGGATGGAATTGCTCATTACGCTATGTACTTAATTATGTTGGCTGCTTTGTCATGGAAGTAAGCTCTTTTTATTCATTATAAATTTTTTTACTTGTATTTAGTTTTTTTATTAGTTAAAAATGCTTGAACTGTTAACTGCACAGAAAATACAGTTGTTGCACTATTCAGAAATTCCATGGCTGAGACAGTTTGTGTTCAGTTGGGAAATTCATCGCTTTTCCTCAGTATGGGTATAATAGATTTTAGCCTTTGGCAATCAGTCCAGAAGCATAACTCCAAATTCAAAACCAGAAGTGGGCAAACTATTGAAAATCAGCTATTGGGCTAGCATCTTATAAAATTTACTTATGATTTATGTGCAAAATGAAGGACCTGTCAGCTGAAGAATTTTAAGCTTAAAAAGATGGAAATTAACCATGTCTCCTTATATAAAACTTTTTTTTCTAAGAGTAAGTGCTGCATTATCCAATCTTAACTTTCTATTCATTCTAGCTAACCTGCTTATATCTAAATAAAATTGCTGTATCTATGGTGTTTTTGGGGGGTGTGGGGTTGATTTCAACAAAGGATTATGTTGTGAAAAAAACTTCTTGTTTTGCTTCAAGCTAATTTCTAAGACTGCTATATCACTTGAGAAAGATAGCAACTTTTTCTAATGAAGGTAGCTAATTTGCATACCCTGTTTAAAAATTTCTTAAGGAAAGACAACGTTACAAAAATAAGATCAAAAACGAATAACTGATTTATTATTCATATTGACAATCAATAACTATTTTCTTATTCATGGATTTTTACGTATCTATCATATATATATATATATATATATATATATATATGAAAATCCATTATTATCCATTTATTATTCATATTGACAATTAATCAGTTATTCGTTTTTTATCTTATTTTTGTAACGTTGTCTTTCCTTAAGAAATTTTTAAACAGGGTATGCAAATTAGCTACCTCCATTAGAAAAAGTTGCTATCTTTCTCAAGTGTCATTTTATATATATATATATATATATATATATATATATATATATATATATATATATATATATATTAAAAATGACAGACAAGGAATAAGAATTGAGGTTTTTATTTACATTTTTATGTTTGCTAGAGAGATGTTGCAACTGAGGATGCAAACTGTCTGAAATCTCTTTGTTGAGGATGTGTGTTCAATCACACGATTATAAGATGTTTTCTCTGATCAATGACTGAGTGTTCATTGTTTGCAGCTGATGTCATATTTGAATGTACATGTCTGTTGGTCCTGGTTTGAATGTGTAGAAACCAGAGATCAAGATCATGTAACTATGAATTGCCAAGACTGTAGGACTATGCACCTATATCAAATGTATTTTGGTTATTTGGTAATGATGGCCTTAAAACTATGCTTGACTCTAATGTCATTATCTGTTTTGTTGGAAGCAGATTTTTTTTTGGCAGTATGTGTAATTTTATATATAATGTATGTGTACATATGCTTCTTTACCATATTGTGACGTGGTATGCTACCGAGAGAGAAAGGGAGGTCAATTTCCCTACCCTATGGTGTTTGAATCAACAGGTCCCAAGGACTGACCAAATTCAGGTCAGAATGAAGGCCAAAGCTACCTGCACTCCATAACCTATAATCGGTTGGACAGAGAAGGGAATGCAGGTTACTCTAGTAGCATGACAGGAGGAAATAGAGGAAGAAGAAAGAGCCAAATGATTGGCCAGATCCTTTAGCTCCAAAATGATACCTTTTTGTCAGAGGAAATTTGGAAAAGAATCTTTAGTTTGAGGACAGAAGTCGGCGGATAAAGACGTTGGTTTACAGCTAAAACTCCGGGATCCCTCACCTGCAAAAAGAATCTTTAGTTCTGGACAGACATTGGCGAAAGAGAGACGCCAAATCTGCCAACTCTGAGGATGTCACTCATCCATAAAAGAAAAGAACCTGAGAAGTAAGCCCTGTCAAAGATAAGTACAACTTAAACTGTTTTTCCTTCTATCCTTCCTAAAAATTGGAATTATATATATTCAGAAAAGGTAAGAGAGAAATTGAAAGGACTCGGTTTCATCAACCGTAAATTAGTGAGTGGATTTAGATACTTTCTCAAGTAAAAGAAAGAAAAGAAAAAAAAAAGAAAAAAGGAGAAAGAAGAAAGGGACTGTTGAGAGAAACATTTGTGTTTGACACTGCCTGCTGGCTTAACAAAGCCAATAGTTTAAAAGAAAAGGAGAAAAGAAAAAGGAACTGTTTCTTAAATCTCATAATTATTTGTTTGGTCATCACTTATTAAAACTTTGTGATATTTTAAATGTTCCATTGTGTTGAAATCTATTGGTTATGTTATTTATCTATCGAGTCGCCTTCTTCTGCACATATCTTTTTCAGCTTCATATCGCTTTCATTAATTCTCGCTAAATGTCTTATTCACCTTAAAACATTATAAGTGAATTTTTGGAAATTTGACTACAGTGAATAAGATTTTGTTTTAACCTAGAAGTCCATGCTTTCTGTTATCTGAGGGGGTAGGAAAACGAAGGACTTGGTTGGGTATGTGAAAGTGAACTGGAAACCCCCTCATCAGTGTCGGAGATCAGTCTAGTCCCAAATTAACCCCCTTATTATTTGCCAGTTACCATATGCTCAAAATAGGAGTCTTAACTAGGACTTATTTTGCGGAGGGTCAAGTGCCAGACTGCCCCTGACGTCACATGCGCATAAAATAAACTCTCGTCCTGAGATAATTATTTATGCAGCGTCATAATATGGATTCATACCAATTTTATTATGAAGTTGAAAGTTCTATTTTTGAAATAATTACAAATTAAAATACTGATAAGGCCCATACACCAGCATTATTGTATTCCCTTATTTTCACTCTTTTTCTGTATTTCATTACATACATATGAATGCATAATTATTTTTAGATTAATAATTCTTAAAATTTTAAGACATTTTAATTTATTTCATTTCCAATTTTTTTCTTTTTTTTTAAAGCCAAAGTTATCGTGATGTTGGCCTTTATTGGGTTGGCTCTATTGTTCATAGCATGTTAGTTTTTGTTCCTGGAAGTATAATTGGTAAGTATCAAAATGAAATTGTTTCTTTTAAAACATTTCCTATTTGTTGGTTTGAAACTTATCTTTAATTTGTGAAACATTTCTTATATTTACTTACGTTTTATGTATATCATTTGGTTTTATTTCTTAAAGATGTTTTCATGGAATGTTTTCTATTTACATTTGTTCAGTAATATCTAATATTACAAAGTGATTCACGGAATCTGTCTTAATTCAACTTTTGTACAATAGAAAAGAAAATCATATAATTTAAAAATCCTCAGTTTAAAAAATAGAAACTAATAGTCTATTTCTACAAATTGGAGAGGATAAAACTAAGCCAGATGATGTATATGTAAAATGATCATGTCATTGTGACTGTGTAACTATTGCAGTCATAAGATATGGGTAAGATTTAACATTGTTTGAACACAGAATGATTGGGCCAGAAAATGGGACACTCTATGTTCTAGGTTTTTCTTGGGCAATAGTTACAATCTCATGCCAGTAATATGGAAATTTAAGACATTGGTAGCAGTTATGGATAGTCCTTAAATGTTTTTGGATAGATGTACCTATGCAATCATTGCTCCAGACTATCTTTTTAACTACTGTCCTGGAATTGTCGTAGAAAACAATTTTAACTGTCCTGAAATGAAAATATTTTTTGTTTTTTTTAGTTTGTATCATCTGTATTTGTTAGTAGCATAATGAATACACTATTAAAATGTTTTGGAAATATATAATATTTATCTTATTCAAAATAGATGCTGATATTTGACAAAAGAAAAAAAAAATTCCTTTAAGGAAATACATTTTTTAAAAAAGTCAAATCATTTGACAACCAATGAAAAGAATTTCAAATAAGTAATTAAAATTTTCCAGAAATGTTAATTATCATAGTATTTAATATTATTTAACAGTAGGTTTTCCTGTTTTAGAATTACGAAAATAGATTTAGCTCACTTACCTTTTAAAAAAATAGGTAATTCAACTTTTATTAGGTTTATAAGGAAGAATGTGATTAAGTTACCCTCTCTGTTATATTTAAAGTAAAAATATATGAGTCGAATGAAGATACCAAAAGTTTTTAATTTAGAAGTTTAATAAAGGCTTAAGTTGAGAGGTAGCCTTTGTGCTGGTCATCATAGTGGGAAGAAAACAGTTAAAGAGTGATGAGCAGGCATTTGGCATTCAGCCAGTAGTTCTAAGTCTCATAGATTTTGGAGGGAGGAATAAATGTTTTCAAAATAGATAAGCAGAATAGAGATGGAATAAGGCAGCTATGTGTCTGTGCGGGATTTGCATTGCTTCAGTCATAGCAAAGGTTTTGTTGCTGAATAAGGACAGGAATGATGTAGTCAGCCATAAATGTAGTCCTATAGCAGTGGGAGAGAGAAGAATGATGATCTCCCACAGAGTTAGGTTTTTCCAAACAACAAAATGATGAACAAATCGCATGAAAGAAAATAACAATTTTTTAATTTTATTTTCACGCATATATCAAGGACATCACGCATATGTAAGTAACATGAAGTCTTTGATATGTTGTTTCTTGTCTCTAACTTAATGGTTTTATAGACTGGTCTGAAGAAAGGAAATTTATTACTCGATTCAAACTCAAATTATGTGGGTACATATTAAATGTGACAGCACACATATTTACATATATACTTAAGAAAAACAGACATGCAAACAGACAGTGCTATGAACAAAGCTGGCAAAAAATATTATGATTATTTGTTAATGGTTCATTATTCATTCAGTTTTTTTTTCCCAACTAAAATTCTGAGTAAAAATAATTTTTCTTTGTTTAAATCATGCTAGTTTATGCAATTAGATACTTTTAATTATCACAACAGGCACAGTACCAGCTGTAGATCTAATATATACTTTATGTATGAATGCGTACATTATGTAATTTTTGGAGAATTATTCCTTTTGGCCTTTTTTTTAATTTTTTTTATTTTAAACTATATCATGAGCTGAAAACCTAATTATACTACATAAAAACAAAAACTTCAAATATTTAACATTAAATTTTTTTTTCCATAAAAGAAATGAAAAAAAAAAAGGTTCCACTGAATTAAGTATATATTAGGAATGTTAGTCTAGTTCAGTTCATATTTTCATGTTTATTGTTTTTGTTTAACTTGAATGTCAGCACAACTAATTCTGCTGAAAAAAATACATTGGTAATACATTTTTAGTAAGTATAGAGAGCTACACCAATATTGGGAATAGGCAAAAATTGAGTAGAACAATCTTTGCTCAGGTGATTTAAATCAATTCAGATCTTAAAACTTGAGTGGCATGCCTAAAATGGTTTCAATTAGTAAAAAAAAATTACTAGTTGACTTCACAAATTTTACTTATTTACTAGAGTGGAATGAAAAGTTCATATGATGACATCATATCTACTGTTGCTGACTTTTTTAGGCAATGTAGCATGAATGGAAGAGGAGTGTGAACTGCTAAGTGGAAAAATAAACCTCATTTGGTCACATTCTGTGAGAGTATCTTGGTCAACATATAAACTTTTCAGCCAATCCTCATAATCCCTGCTTTCAGTGAAAAGATGTTATTCTAGTAAATATTGCTAAAATCCAAGAAGAAATTAGAATTTTAATGTTAGTCTTAAAATGTATATATTCTCAAAACTGCGAGTAATTTCTATAAGTACTTTACTGGCTGAATTACTTGCTGTTTTGTTTTGACAATGTAAACATTTTAAAACTGAAATTAAGAATTAAATTAATTTCTTTGTATATTTAATTTTAGGTGCATTTGGTAAATGAGAGTATAAAAAGTTAGTTGGAAAAATAAAAGATTCATGTTTGTTTTACAGCCTGTTGAAGTACACCAAATTTTAAATTACTAGGGTGAAGAAATCTTAGGAATAAAGTGCATGTCTACTATTCCCTGAGTTCTACTAGTTTAAATAGCAATTTAATTTTTTTCTGATTTAACTTATTACCTTAACCTCTGTGCTAGTTTATTTTGGTTAACAGGCTTGCACAAGCAACAGAAGTTATAGGATTAAAATAGTAACATCAGTATGTAGTGGTTTGTTTACTTTGTTATTACTAAAAAATGGTTTAATATATTTTGGAATTATTGTATATATAGAGAAGCAAACATTATGCATTTGAACAAATTTAAGGAAAAGATTAAATTTTAAAATTGAAAAATAAAACAATATTCCAGTATACATGCAAACAATAAAAATCAACTCCACTCAGAACCTGAACCAGAATTTATAGTTTAGGGATTTGTTTGAATCCGGAAAATTTCAGGTTTTTTAACCTGAAATTTTCCGGATTCAAACAGTTTAAAAAACCTGACATTTTCTGGATTCAAACAAATTGCTGGAATGATAGTAAATTCAAAAAGTCTATAAAAATGTGTATTTATGACTATTTAAAGTACAAAAAATATTTTTGACTTTGAGTGTTAATAATTGATATCTGCTCAACCAAAATTAGAAATTTTTTTCAGCTAAATTGACTTAAAAATTGGGATTTTATTTAACTTGTTTTAATGGCGGTTTATTTCTGTAGGAAGTACTGACACATCAAAGATACATGAAAATAATATAAAACTGCAATCTTACAAAAAATACTTTGCAAAATTTCCATAACTACATGAAGTTAAAGGATGAAATGTAATGGTAATTTAACGAAATGTCAAGATAAAAGAAGAAATTAAGATCAGTTACTTTTAGTCTATTTGTCTATTGATCTTCTAAGTTTGTCTTTAATAAGTTACTTACTATTTGAGTTGAGCTCAGAGCTACCAATTTCTATCTTTGGATTTTTTTTTTTTCTTTTTTTTACAAGTCTTAATACAAGAAAAATGGTTTGAAATATTGGGTTGAGTCATAAATATTTTCCGTTTTAATAAAATATAATTTATTCATGAATAATTTAACAATGAATCAATTTCTATCAGTTGTCTAAATTTCTGAGACGAAGCTTGTTGATTTTTATCATTAAGGTTTTTCGGACTATTGTCTTCATCTTTATTGTTATTTCCACAACGTTTTGGCCGATATGTCCTCCGGCCTTCTTCAGGTGTTTGTCGAACTCGGGAACCTTCATGGAACTTCGAACTACGTCCTTTATTGAAACCACGGGGGTCGCCTTTTCTGATTCCGTTTGCCATGACCGGGTTGTAACGGTTATAGGCGTTGGTTCCCTGAGCTAATAAGAAGACAATCATCTGAAGGTTGCAGGTTCAATCCTCACTACAGGCGAGTAATATACAGGAATACTTAACACTTGTACCCGGTCATGGCAAACGGAATCAGAACAGGCGACCCCCGTGGTTTCAATAAAGGATGTAGTTCGAAGTTCCGTGAAGGTTCCCCGAGTTCGACAAACACCTGAAGAAGGCCGGAGGACATATCAGCCGAAACGTTGTGGAAATAACAATAAAGATGAAGACAATAGTCCGAAAAACCTTAATGATAAAAATCAATTTCTATCAATAGCATATTTGCCATTATTTTAAATCACTTCTTGCCATTTATCAAGTAGCTTGTTGATTTCTCTCAACTAAAATTCAGCTGGTTTCAAGCTCAGAACTTTTCAACAAACATTTTTACCTGATCTTTTTAAAAAAATTTGTTGTCTTTCAGAGCATTTTGTAAGAATAAAAAAGATGGAAATCACTTCGTGTAAGGTCTGGTGAATATGACCAGCCTAAATCAAATATTTTTTCCTGTATGATTCTTGCCAAATGTAGCATTGCGTTATTATAAAAAAGCACATTGTTTCTCCTCTTGACAAATGCAGATCATTTTCTTAGATTTGCAGCTGATGGAGTGCCTGATAGCAGTTTAAAAACTCAAAATGAATAATACCATAACTTTTCTTCCATGAAGCTCCACCTTTGGAATAGGCTTTTGAGATTCATCCTTGTCGGTCCACTGTCTTTTGTGTAAAACATTGTTATAAAAGACCCACTTTTCATAACCTGTAATGATATTCTTGAGAAACAGACTCATCACTATGGATATGCAATCTTCCTAATTCTTACTAAGAGTATAAGGAAGACAAACACTCAGCTTACTTTTTCTATCTTTTTCAAGTAGTGGCAGATTCTTTATTGGGATGTGTTGAGGTCAAATGCTACTTTTGCATGAATTGCATTCCACCTCTATTTTCTTTGTAAAAGAATTCAAATTAGATTTTTATTGGTATGTAAATTTTGTCAAAAAAGTGTAGAAGTTTACAACAGTTTTCTTGTGATTATTTTACTCCTTTTTCACTCCTTTCTGTCAAAAAAAGGTTTGTGTTGTCATCTTTCCTTATCCTAAGTCCTGTGTATTAAAAAAATGTCATTTGAATTTTGTTGTATCTTTTTGAAACAAAGTTATTCTTTTTATCTCTTGATACTTAGTTTTAGATTAAAAAAAAAAAAGAAGTTAGGCAGACAGCTCTCTTAACACAGATGATTATTAACCTTAACTTGTAAAAAAACTTTTGCCCAAATTTTTCATTCTTTGTCAGTTATACTTATTTTGACAAAAAAAAATGACTGCCCTGTAAGGTGTTCCCAACAAGAGGGCTTGGTGTCCCCAATGAATATTCTAGTGTCTCTGGGATAATGGGATACCATTGATATTGAGCCCTGTATGCAATAACTCCAACATCTTATAGACTCCACAGGTGTCTCTGTGTAAAATCTTTAAACAAAGGAAAAAGACTAAAATTATTGTATCATATAAATAATCTTTTTTTTTCTTTTTACAATCAGTTTATATGCCTGCAGCTGAACCTGAAATTGATGAATGACATTGTTAAAAAAAATACTTATATTAAGTTCAATGGAGATGGTTAATATTTAGGTTTCTCTTTTAACAGGTAAACATGGTATAAAATGGGTAATCTTTTTAAATGTACCTTATTTTATCATTCCCATCTTTGTTGCTGTAAGTTTGCTCCAAGAGAGACCAAAGTATAAAGAAATTACAACAGACAATGAAAAGGAAATGACTAATTGGGTTTGTACTTTTAAAGTTTTTTTAGTGTTCTTTTTTGTTTTTTAACAATTGTAAATTTTTGGAAAACTTAAGTTTTTTTTTTTGTTACTTTGTTACTTATTTATTTTTGAGTACAGATTATTGTTTGGTAATGTTAAACATGCATGTATATATATATATATATATATATATATATATATATATATATATATATATAGTTGGTCTGATGATAGAAAAGTAAATATCTTAAAGTGAATAAGTCCGCAAATGAATTTGAATGTGGTATTTTAGGTTTTAATTTCATATAAATTATGCTCCACATGTTTTACAATTTGTGGTCTACTTCAGGAGACTAATAATGTCAATGGTTGTAGCATTTACATTGAAGACTGTTTTGATAGGGTCCTGATTCTTTTTTTGCTTTTTGTATGAATGTAATAACAAGTCTCTACTTGGTGTATTTATACATTTGTATATATGTACATACATCCGGTTGTTTTTTTTTCTTTTCTCTTTCTTCCTTTTTGAATTGAATGGATGTTAGAACATTAATATGTATTTAATATACATCTGGTTATTGTTTTTTCCTTCTTTCTGAGTTGAATGTGTCATTGATTTATTTTAAGATAGTCTATGTTCATATGTTTGTGATTGCGTAAAGTTAGGCTCTGTTTAATGTAGGTTTAAATTTATCTATGAAATTTTTTTACTGTTTTTTAGGCAACCCAAATTACACTAGAAATAATAACAACAACACAATAAGAAATAATTTTTTAGATAACACAAGCTGAACAAAATGACCAGTTTAAATAACATATCTAACAAGAATAACAACATAAAACCTAAAATAATCAACCTATCAGCATAAAAATTAGACACAAATGAAATTGATTTATTAAAATAGGTCTAAAATTTTGTCATAACCCAAAAAGCAATATAGTAGAATTATTTGACAATAAAAAAAATACAAATGACTCCCTAGTAAAAAAATAAATCCAAATTATTCTTAGATAAAGATAACAATAGTAAACTAAACAGATTCTTTGAAAAGCTCTGGAATATTGACCAAAAAGAAAAAATCTACATAAAACAACCTCTCACATAAACAAAGACCAGCCTTAAAAAATTCACAGGAAGACAACAACATTATTATAAAAGAAGTAGACAGGGGAAGTGCTGTAGCCATTTTAAAAAAATGTATTACAGAAGGAAAATCCAAGAAATATTAAGAGATGAAACCAATTATGAATTAATTGATACAAACAGAAATCATACCAAAAATTAATTGATACAAACAGATATCATACCAAAAATTACACAATTCTGCAGAACACATAATGAAACATTAACTAAAAAGGATAAGGATTTCTTAACTATCTACATCCCAAAAACCAGCAATCTTTACAGACTACCAAAAATTCATAAGTTTGAGGAAATAAAAATAGCTTTAGAAAACCAAAAACCTGAATATATAGAAATCCAAACCCCAGTGACAGCAAATTCAGACCTACAGTCTAATCATGCCCCACCTATGGACTTAACAAACTGTGGTCTAAAAAGTAATGGAATAGATTACTCACATCACGTCTGTGTTTGACTGTAGGGAAAAGGAAAAAAAGAGGAATGTGAATTTGTGGACTCCTTATATGCGAGTAGTGGTAATTTGCATATGAGGAGAAGAGGCTATAAAAAGACCAAATTGGCGAGGCAGGGGGTGTTATTCTGAGAGTGGAGAGCAGACATTGAGTTAAGAGGAGTTAGTGCGAGTTGCAGAGTCATGTTACTCTGAAAATTGGTGTGAGCAGCATAGTTGGCGTGAAGGAGTTCCGACCCCTTTTTTCATTACAAGCTATTTTGGAGAGATCATGGAATCAGGGCGACTGAGGTTGGGCAAGGATGTTATACCACCTTTTAGTGGAGAAGGTGATGTAGTCGGGTGGATAAAAAAGGTGAAACTGGTAGCTAAGCTACAAAAAGTGCAAGACCTTGTGAGTTTCATTCCACTCTTTCTGCATGGAGATGTACTTGCTCTCTACCTTGAGATGAGCAATGAAGACCAAGTACGAGCAGAACAGATAGAGATGAGACTAGTGACGGCATTCACTGAAGGGCCTTTTGAGGCATATGAAAAGCTGAAACGATTCAAGTGGACAGGAGAATCAGTCGATGTCTATGCCAATACAATCAAAAGATTAGCTGAACTAGCAGGATACGTAGAGATAGGGCTGGACCATACAGCTAAACTTGCATTCATCATAGGATTCCCAGATGATGTATCTGTGGCACTACAGCAGTTATCCCACATAGAAAGAATGGACGTTAGTAAGCTGTTGCCAGCTGCATGGCTATTAGTAAGCAAAAGGATGCAAAAAACTGAGACGGTGGGAGCGAGTGCACAAAGCAATGCATTGAGAAATAAAGCTCAAAAGGGGTTGTCAAGCCTTCAGTGCTTTAGATGTCGAGGACCACACTATATTAAATATTGTATGGAGATACCTAGAGCTAAAGTAATAAGCTACAATTGTGGAAAATTTGGACTTATGGCAAGGTATTGTACTCAGATTCAGGGAAACAGGCAATGGGGTGCTTCTGCGCCAGTAGCTACCCCGGCAACAGACTGAAGGCGCAGTATTGGCCTCTTCCAATAATAGAAGTAGTGGTGAATAACACGGTGATGACCACACTTGTCGATACTGGGTGCACCACCACATTAATCAATTCCAGACTTATAAGTGGATGCGGTAGATGTGGAGGGACATAAAATGTAAAGGAGCCTGGCAAGTGAAGATTAGATTTGAGTACGTGGAGTACAAGTAAAAGTGGAAGCGATATTAATGAATCGCATCATTGACAGGATTGATGTCATAATTGGAATGGACGTAATCAATGAGATGGGAGGTGTGACGATAGGAGGTGTGACTATAAAGGAAGCAGAGGTGAAGTTTGGAGATGTACACTGTGCCGTTGCTGCCCATCAGCTGAATGTTTGCAAAATTGAGGATGAAAACTTTGAAGCAAATTTTGATGGAGAGAAATGGATGGTAGAAGGGAGAGCCACCAGTGTTACAGAATAGAGTGAAATTTTATAAGAACTCCTTGGAAAGTGAGAAAAACTCAGAGTTTGAGGAGGAGGTAGAAAGATGGATTGCGGACAGTATCCTTGTACCATGGAAGGGAGAAGGAAAAGGTGTGTTACCATTGATAGCAGTGTTCCAGGCCACAAAGAAGAAAGTTAGGCCAGTGTTAGACAACCGTGAATTGAACCGTTTTGTGGCGTGTCATACTGGGAGCGATATAATAGATGTGTGCGATGAAAAAATGAGAAAGTGGAGACGGTTGGAAGGAGGAACTGCTATTGTGGACCTTAAGTCTGCCTACTTACAGCTACATGTAGCAAAGTAACTATGGCAGTACCAGCTGGTCAGCTATAAAGGAAAAACTTTTTGCCTGACACGGTTAGGATTTGGACTTAATGTTGCGCCGAAGATTATGGCAGCCGTGTTAAAAATGGTGTTGAAGAAAGGAAGCAAAACAAAAGAGGCCACTGATTTGTACATTGACAATATAATGGTGGATGTAACGAAGATATTGACAAAAGAGGTTGTGGAATATCTGAAAGGATTTGGGCTAACAGCAAAATCACCAGAGTCCCTGGACAGAGGAGCGGTACTGAGCCTTAAGCTTATGAACAAGACGGGAAAGCTGATGTTTAGAAGAGGCAATGAGATCCCAGCAATAGAAGGAGAAATAAGTAGACAGGAGTTATTTTCTATCTGTGGCAAATTGTTGGGGCACTATCCAGTTGCTGGATGGCTACGACTGGCATGTAGTTATGTAAAAAGAAGAGCTAGTGGAGTAGACTGGGAGGACAGAGTTGATTATAGAACTCTCAAGGTAATACAGGAAATTCTAGTTGATGTAGAAAAGAAAGACCCTGTTACCAGAGCTTGGCACATAGAGGCACCCGAGAGATACATCCCAAGAAATCAATGAGCAGGGACCAGACAGAATCCAAATTGGAGAAGAGGTTTGGGTGAAACCACCGAATGCACGATGTATGATGCAATGGGGAAGAGGAGTGATTACTGATGTACAATCCCCTAACAACTTGAGTATCGATGGAATGCCACGGCATATTTCAGATTTGAGGCGTGTGGTCCACGTAGACGATGATGTAAGTCCTGGGCCAGAGGGCAATGAAGATGAACCAGTGGCAATGCAAAGACCGCAGAGAGAACGTGCTGTGCCAATGTGGGCACGGGACAATGTACTGTGAAGTGATCATGGGGGCATGTGGTCTAAAAAGTAATGGAATAGATGACTCACATCGCATCTGCATTTGACTGTTGGGAAAAGAAAAAAGAGGAATGTGAGTTTGTGGACTCCTTATATGCGAGTAGCAGTAATTTGCATATGAGGAGAAGAGGCTATAAAAAGACCAAATTGGCAAGGTAGGGGGTGTTATTCTAAGAGAGGAGAGCAGACATTGAGTTTAGGGGAGTTGGTGTGAGTTGCAAAGTTGTGTTACTCTGAAAATTGGTGTAAGCAGCATAGTTGGCGTGAAGGAGTTCCGACCCCTTTTTTCATGACACAAACTAATAGATATTCTACTATAATCATTTCTAAATATGATAAAAAGCTACATTGGAGATAACATCCACTTTTTAAATTTCATACCACAAAAACTGATCCCAATACAGTCATGGTTACATTTGACATCACAAACCTTTACAGCATTTTCCCCCATGAATTAGAAAAACAGGCCATCTCATGTTGGATAGAAAAATACCCCAAAACATTACACCCAAGATTTTACATTAACAAAAACCTCCAAACTCACCTAGCATATCTCTTCACCAGAGGGGATATTCAGAAACACTAAAAAATAAGGAATTTGAATTAGCAGAAAAATACCATTAAAGAACTACGAACCCCCCAAACAACATATTGACAAAGAATCCTTAGCATATGTCTCAACATACAGCAAAAACAACTCAGAACTATTCACAGAGATAACAAAGAATCTTGAACAGTTTAAAAACAATGATAAAATCAAAAACATACTAGACACAACAAAAATCATTAAAAGCAAACAACAACCAAAAAATTTAAAACACTGTGACCTTATCTAAATTTGTGGAATACACAATGTATGGAGTCTCAAAATGAAAAAATAAAAGATGTGGAGTCTGACATTTGTAATCCAGCCCTGGCTGATGCGTCTAGCTTAACCAGGGAGTTTTCATTGGACTCAGATCCCTTGGCTTTCCTTGTTAGTCTGAGATAGTTGCCACCATTTGCCACATTTTGGGGGGGTGTCCTTGTGGTGTAATGGTTAAAGCGATGAACTGCGGAATCGTAGTACGTGAGTTCGTACTCCAGTCACGCTATTACGTTCACTTTCGGGCAAATACCCTTGGGAAAGGTATGAACCCCCTTATTCTCCCTCCAACTATGGGTAAATAGTAGGACGGACTAGGTTCTTCAGCCTTGGTGAGGCAACTAGTCTAGGAGAAGGAAAACTCTGAATTCAAAACCTGTTAAACTCCGCTTAAAAAATTGACCTTGTGTCATATCCTGCCCGAGCAGAGGGGTTGGTAAATAGTACCATTTGCCACATTGTGAATTTTTTATCCGAATAGTGGTGTTTTAGCTACCTAAGACAGTTTCCACTGTGGGAGTCGATCTAATTTTGGCTGGAATCCACGCTGAAGTAAAATCGCTGTTTGGAGAGAAATTGTTCCTGTCGCAGTTCACAAAAATACACAAAAAGAAGGAAAACAACGCTTTCGATTTTTTTGTATTATACAATTTTCTCAAAGCTATTGTTTTTATCTAGCTATATACATATTTACAGAAAGATGTATAATACAAAAAGAAAGAAAAAGGTCTTACGAAACTTATTCGTTCATTTGCAAATATGACAGATCAAACAGAAGGTGCAAGGGAGACGACTATTGTTTCTTAGTTATCTTAATAAAAATATTTGTTCATCTTGGCTTTTGCTTCGAACTCTCAGTTCTGGACTAATCTTGACTTTGCCCGCAATTCTGGACGGGTTCTGCACTGATCCCTTCTCTGTCTCTCTTGATCTCTCTTCTCTCGTCTTCCTTGATCTGATCTCTACTGATCTATGGGCACACTGCGCACTGATTATATAAATTGGGGGCAGGGTCTCAACGATTTTTGGGCGCGCACATGCATAATGATATGTAAATCACCCTGTTAGCCAAACTTCATTCACATATGGTCGGCGTTTTTTTTTAAAGAGGTACTAAAAAATAGATTTTAGTTGCCCCGCTGATTCTCGCCAGACCAGCAACACTTGAAATGGAAAAAATCCACTTATGTTGTGTCAATCTCTAGCTTGAACTTTTTCCCTATCTAGACCACACAGATTTCATTACGGTTTTTAATGCAAGATCCACTCAACAAATTTATCCCTCAATCTCAGGACGTCGGTCAAAAGTTTAAAAAAAATAAAATAAGATAGGAAATGAGATGGTAAGAAGAAAAAAAAAATAGAAAAGATTAAAAAATATAGGAATTTTCTCTACTTATTCCCTGTATTAACAGAAGAAAATGAACTTATTTCCAAATCCATCCTTTTGTCCATTTAATTAACAAATTCATTCTAATCCCTTAGAATCGTTAATTAAGCAATAAATCTGGGTGGGGGGATCCTCTCTGTCACAGAGTATGTAATATAATCATAAGGAAAAAAACCCAAAACAACATTCATAATAAATAAAAATCTGAACTGTAATTTAAAAAAAACGTCAACATAATCAAATGTTGCAACTGTAAAAAAGTATACATAGGATTAACTCAGGCTCAGAACCATAAAGTTTCTTTACATAAAAGCAATATTAAATTACCAGAGAATTGAAAACTGTTTCAAAACACCTTTCCGAATGCATTAATGGAATGTTTAAAATAATGATGACTAATTACTCTAAATAAAAGAAAAAAATTTCATAGATAAATTTAAACAGAACCTTATTTCATGCACACAGATAACTAAACTTCATGAACACATGACTAAAAACATATATACACAAACTATCTTAAAATATATCTATGACTGATTTGACTCTGAGAGAAAGAGAGAGAAAACAGAAAAAACAATAAGTAGGTGTAGATTAAATACATATCAATACTTTCTCACATACATACCACTCAAAAAGGAAAAAAGAAAAAAACAACAACTGGATGTATGTGCATGTATATGAATGTACAAACACAAAGTAGATACTTGTAAATACATATATAAAAAAAATTCGAATTAAAAAGAATCAGACCCCTATCAAAACAATATTCACTATTAAAGCTACAAGCAGAGGTGACATTATTAATCTCCTGAAGAAGACTATGAAGTCTGAAACATGTGTTAAGCATAGTTATATAAAATAAAAACCTAAAGTACCACATATGTGGACATATTTTAAAATATATAGATTTGGTAAAGTATAAAATAAGCTTACGTGGTGCATTCAATAAGTTTCCAGACTTTTTTTGTACAGGCATTTAAAATTGTTGTAGACTCTTGATAATTCAGTATGTTATTGCTATACATCTTATGAGATGACTGACCAATTTTTATGATTTCAGGGTCAAATGAATAGCTACAGCAGGATTTGGAATACACCCTACTGATTGTCACAGCTGGTGAATTTCAAAAATGCAATCTGGACGTGAGGACACTTTAGAAGAACGATATGCAATAAAATTCTGTTTTAAACTTGGAAAAAATGCCATAGAAACGTATGGAATGCTTCAGACTGCTTTTCGACCATCTTGCATGAATCAAGCATCAGTTTTTGAGTGGCATAAGAGATTCAAGGAAGGCAGGGAGTCTGTGAGGGATGATGAGAGGTGTAGGAGGAGTAAGGAAGTCAATACACAAGAGTTGATTGGCCAAAGGGTTAGGGTTACTATGTTGAGGTTTTAAGGGAGTTGAGGAAGTGATTCCTAGGGAAGAGGCTAATACTCTTCAAATCGGGTCAGTGGCATTTCCACCAGGACAATACACCACTCCACAACTCCATCCTTGTCACTGACTATTTGACCAAGATGGGTATCAAGACAGTTCGTCACCCTCCCTATAGTCCAGACCTTATCCCGGTGACTTTTTTGGTTATTCCCTAAGCTCAGAGGCTGTTGTTATGAGACAATTGAGGAGATGAAAGAGGCTGTAACGAAGGTCATTGACATGCTCACACAAGAGGACTTCCATGGCACCTTCCAGAAGTTGTTGGAATGGTACAACAAATGCATTGCAGCTGGAGGAGATTACTTCGAAGGGGACTAGAGTTTCATGTGTGTACTATCAATAAAAGTGTCCATCTGAAAAAAGTCTGGAAACTTATTTAATGATCCTCGTATTTCATTCTGATTGTGTATATTTTACCTTGGATGTTAATAATAATGAAACCTTATGAATTATATTGTTTTTTTCTTTATCAGTTTCATTATTTTACATTTTTATTGAACATACAAATGTAAAGATAAAAATAATAAATTTTTAAAACTTTTGTTCATATTTATTTTTCTCTATATAATTTGTTTGTATATTTACCAATTTAATCTTGCAAATAGCAAAGTATGATTATTTTATCCTAATCCCACATCTAAAATATTTGAAGATATGCATCTTATAAAATGTTTTCTTGAAAATTAACTTGTTTCTATTTTATTTATTATTATCATTATTTTATTTTTTAGATGTCAACTTTTGAGAATCTGCTTAAACGACCCATTAATGCCTTATACATATTTTACTTTTTGGCTGCTGCATTTATAGCTTTAATTAGATTTTGTGTGAGTAAAACAATTTTAATTTACAGAAACCTAATCCATGTGTACTTATTAGTTTCGAAGAAACAAAAAATGATTACTTTGAGAGATTTCATTTATCTGTTGTTTTTTTTTGGTGGGGGTGTTCTTTGTTTTTTTTCTTCTTAACAGTCTTTCCCCATTTTATAAAGCATGGATCATACTGAAGAATATTTAATTTCAAAATTTTAAATTATTAATTTATAATATGTGTTTAGTATCAAGACTGAAGATGTACTTACCAAGATAGAAATGAACAATAAGCGAAACCTTATTTAAAAAAAAAAAGTCACATTGGTATTTAACACACTATTTCATGTTAGTTATCCATTGGTAGAGGTACCTCTGAAACATTTTTTTTATATGGTGTCAAGCTACACTTGTTTTTCTTTTAATGTCCTTAACATCCTTTGAATTAATTTTCAGTTTTGGAAACAATAAAAAATTTAATGGCAGGAACTGCACAATTTTATTTTTCACTAAAAATTGATATCGACACATCATCAATTTATCAAATACTCAGCTGTACACACTAAAAATTAATGTGTGGTATTGCTGGTGGCTGACCAATGACGACCAAAGCCACATTGGAATTTTGTTGCAACAGCAACTACCATTCTTCAGTCTATCATCGGTTGGCTACGGGTAAACTCAGTTGACAGTTATATTATGAGAATTTGCAATAACACATCTTTGTTTGAATTTAAAAATTTAAAAAACTTAGATTCAGTTTTGGTACTTATTGATCACATTTTTCATATTCATAATTAATTTTCATTCAAAATTAATCTTATAAAAAATTTAATATAATTTTCTCCTTCAAATAAGAAAAAGTTGAAAGTAAATTTGAGTTGTCATAAAAGAATTATGCTTAATATTTTTGTCTTTCTTTCTATCAAATAAAATATTTAAAAATTCTTTTTCAAAAATACAATTGAATTTTTTGTATATATTTTTGTTTTAGGTTTTACTGGTGTACTTCTGTTATAAAAAATGACAGTATATATTAAGTTGATATTCTAAGTCTTAACTGTTATAAGATTTTAGTATGCTAGTCTTTGAATATTTTTTTTTCCAATTATAGATATGATCCAATGTGATCATCAATGATTATGAAAATTTATGACAAATGTGTAAAATCGAACTTATAATGGTAATAGTTAAATTAACTTACAATTGCATTATATGAATTAATCTGTGTGTTCAAGGGAACTAACTCTCTGAAGTCACCTCCCTTGAAACTAAAAATAAACTAGCTGAAATACAGTAAAGCATTGACTCTTGGATTATAGCTAGCTGTAATGACGATAAAAGAACAAATCTGCTACTAATGATTTATAAAAAGCATAACAAAACACTGATGAAACTTGTTAAATATAGTTACTATTACTTTTCCACATATTGCCTCAAGCAAATGTTCAAAATCATTACTTTCCAATCTTCTGTATTTGAGTGCAGTTGAATTAAGAGTTACATTAATTAATGACTTTGAATCTTACCTGAACAATTTATGAATTATTTATTTGTGCGTATAAATGTGTTATATCAATCAGAAAAAAAAAAATCTTTGACAGTTTTTGTAATTTTATTTTAGCAATTTTTGTTTGTTTTTCCATTTATATATTTCTTCTAAAACTCAACAATTGCCATCTGAAACTGATTGACTAAATAAAGGTTAATTTTTTAAAGTGTTTTTTCTTATATAGATAAAAGTATATTATCAGCAAATGTTTCTACTTTACATGATAAAAGGAGTTATTTTGCAGATATGAATGTCAAGGTGTAAAATTGCAATTGAGTTGTGGAATATTTTTACTCAAATTTCATTTGCTTAATAAGAATTACTTAAAATAATGAAATATTTGCAGGACAGTCAAAGATAATGATGGTAAGAAAAATGTCTGTATGAACTCAATCACAAAAAACAAACTTGGACATAGTAGGAAGTAATAAACTATTAGAAATTATGGTTTACATTATTATTACTTTCTGATTACAGGCTGTACTTGGTTCAGAAAGTTACCTGTTTAAATCTTATATGGCTAATATTGAACCTTACATGTCCGATGGTACAAATTATCCAAAGATGCAGGTAAGATCCACTTACTTGTTTACTTGTATCAAATTGCATTAAAAAAATAATTGTTGTTTGTTAGAGATTGAGAAGATCATTAAAGATTTTTCTTAATATAGTAAATTATGATGTACTACCTCTCTCCTATAATCATTCATTGAAATTTACATGTAAGTGTAACACCTATTATTGGACAGATGAAGTGCTTACTTTAATTTTAACTTATTAAAATCAATTTTTCTTTTAACACTTTGTAAAGAAAATGTTTTATTAAAATTATTGTTCTTTTACTAGAACTCAATTAAAAGCCAAAAGGTGGCCATGTCAAGTCACATATTATTTATAGAATTTATATTATAAGTAATAGCAAATAAGTAGAAGTACTGTGTAATCATATATATATATATATATATATAAAAAACAGATCATTATAATACAGATATGTACTGAAAAATAAGCAACATGAATGAACGGAAAACAGTAAAATTATTCATTTAATTCAAATATCATTGAAAGTTTTTTTTTTTAAATTAGAATAATAATGAATACATGACAAAAATATTGTCTCTTTCTGCCAAAATAAATGATATGATAAAATAACTTTCCCCTGATATGAATGAAATTGCCTAAAACATTACCAGACAAACAACTTAAAGGTCCTCTTTAAAAACACCAAACTTGAGGAAATCTTGAGTTTTCTAAAAGAAACCAACCTCTTCATCAAAATATAACCAAAAATAATTAAACATAATAAAAATCCATACCCTAAATCCTAAAACATGCACAAAAGATAAAATCAATCTAACCCTCCTGGCATTCAATGACTTACAGGAATTGATATGACGTTAAATAATACCAAAATACTATTTGCTTATATTTCTGAAACCTTAGAATCTCTTGACAAGCTTAGATTTTAAAATGTACAATTGTATCTAAAGTTTTTTTTTCTTTTCTTTGGGGGAGGAAAGGGTTGTATAATTTATTCACAATTAAATTTTGTTCTGAATTCCAAGCAATGAAGAATTCATTTTTCTCTCATCAAACTCCTTCATATTGTTTATTTTGAATTTTTTAGGATTTATGTAAGACACACTCTAATTTCTCTTTTAGAATATTTTAGCTACGATTTTCTTTCTTTTTTTTTTTTGGTAATAGGATTTCTTTAATTAACAGCCCAAGTACAGTTTTGTCATATTGGATCTTCTCTACACTATCGTACACTTTACAGCTTACGTGTCCCTCAAACACCAATTTATTGTAGCATATTTTGGGTTATCAACCTGATGTTGTTAATTGTACCACAAATATTTTTGATATTTCATCATTATAATCTATAAGATTTAACAAAAAAGTAATTTATTTGGAGAATTTACAAACTCATTACTACAAGGACAACAATCTTTATAACTATGTAATAAATTATTAGAAAATAGTAAGACAAATTTAAAAACATGCATTTTTACTATAATACACAAGATATCTTTTTCTTATCCATCTGTCCTTGCATAACTCAAGAATGATGAAAGCTTTGATCACTCACTTTTTGTAGTTACTCATGAGACCCCATTTTTTTAGTATAATAATTTTTTAAAATCCCAAAATTTGAATTTTTAGCAAGGGTTTCAATTTACATTGCTAATACTAAACTGGGCTCTTACTTTGTGCTCATCAGGTTAACTTAACTGAATCTTTTTTTTTTCTACCATATAAAGTAGACATCTAGGTGAAAATTTTCTATCTAGAAAGATAGAAACTTTTTCTATAACTTTTCATCAGTCACCAGAAAAAAATGTTAACCTCTTAAGGATGAAGATTAAGAAGATTAAAAATACCTGACTTTATTTTTTAAATGGAAACTCTCATCTTTTTATATATAATTTTTTTTTTTTTTTCTCCAGATGTTGATTTATCTTTTCTACTTTACACCTTACTACATTTGGATGACTTCTTTCTTATTGAAACCGAAAATGATGCAGCAGCCATGGGTTGTTGATTGGGCCATAATTCATGCCGGAGCTGCAGCCCAAGCACAGTTTTGTCACATTGGATCTTCTCTACACTATCGTACACCTTACAGCTTACGTGTCCCTCAAACACCAATTTATTGTAGCATATTTTGGGTTATCAACCTGATGTTGTTAATTGTACCACAATTTTTTATGTTACATTGTCAAGGTCAAGTAAATCAAATTGTTGAAGATACTTCAGATATTTCCAAATCCTTGAAGTCAATGGGAAGTCAAGCATCTTTAGATGCTATTGATCGTTTGGTAGAAAATGCTACAAAAAACAAAATGATTGCACTACACTCTAAATGATTTTCCTTCTATTTATTTTGTGCCAACAACTAATATTACCAGCAATTTTATATTTTTTACTTTTGCTATTGACTGCTAACTTTTTTTTTTCCTAATATAAATTTCTTTATGATGACAAAACTCTGAAGCCAAAGGTATCCATTATTCTAAGAAGAGTTTCTCTTTCTCATTTCATTACTTATTCTGTTTACCGTGTTGCCTTACTGCTGTGTTTTGGCTTCATTGTGAATCTATTTTGTCTCAGGACATATCATATCATTATAGATGAATACAGTGAATTTAAAAATTATGGGAATCTGATGCCATTTTTCTGGGGTTAGGATTTCGAGAGTTGATAGTATAAAAGGATATTTTTTCTGGTAACACTTAAATGATAAGCATTCTACATATGGAGGAGGTACTGCATATATTGCAATTTGTAGTGTATGTTGCTGTTGGTTAAAAAAAAACAAGCCTGTTGATTGGTGCTCCTTATAGAATGAGTGCACATACATACACACACACTTGCTCATACCTATAGAGACTATCAATGGATGCCTATTTTGATGGTATTAATACATTTAAATGTTAAGAGATAAGAATAACCAAAACATGATTTGTAGAAAAAGAAAAAATTGAATATATTAAATTAAAATTTTTTTTTTAGTTACAAATTTAGCTTCTTATTTGATTTGGTAAATCCTTAGAAAAAAGCATGAGAGAATAATCAGATTGGAATGAAATTTATGTTTGCTAAAAAAAAAATGATCTCTCTAATTCAAAAAAAAAGAAATACTTATTTCTTCTCAGCAGAGATGTCTCCTCCCACTGAAAATGTTTTTTTTTTCTATGATCCTCTCTGGATTTCAAACTGATTTCAAAATATCATCATTCTTGCCAGATTGATTTTTTTCTCTTTCAAACTTTTGATAACATAAAAAGTTGTTGTTTTTTTTTCCCCAAATGAATAAAAAGCGAAAAGAGAAGCCTTTTCTGCCTTTTAAAAACATTTTTTATCTGGAATTTTTTAAACAATAAAATCTTGTACAACTTTTATGATTTGTTAAAATAAAATTTTCAAACAAGGAAGCTTTTTATTACCCAATATGTTCCTAAAACACTAAATCGTATTTTTAAAAATCTCAAACACTTTAAATATTAAATACATAATCTTTATTTTTCACTTCCCATAACTTTTATTTTTTTGAGAATTTTTTGACCATTTTCAAAAAGTAAATGCAAGTTCTGAAATGATTTCTATTGCACAAAAAGAAATCAGAGAAACTAATCAGGTTTTTTTTTTCTCTTTTGAAGAATTCTCAATAGAAATTACATAAGATTTTTCTTCAAGTATGTATATATGTAAAGTTGAATAATTATTGGTAAATTAGGAAATTGATCATCATTTAAAAAATGTGATAGGAGATGATGTCTTACTTCACTCCCACCAAAAACAATTATATTATTTAGAATGATAATTTGATTTTAAATGTTTTTCTTTAGCAAAAGACCAATTCATATGACATATTTTGTTGTTGCACTTTTTAAGTTGTCTATCATGTTACAAACATACATCAACTGTCAGATTTTAATGATTTTTACTTGCAGATTCTGATTCATTAATGAAGGAAAATTATTTTTAGTTGAAGCTTTGCAATATTCTAAAAATATTTTAATATAAATTAAGACAAAAAAAAATTAAGTAAAAACTACAAAAATTCAAAGCTATGACTGCAGTTTTTTTAATTTAGTCTAAAAGATGAAATAAAAAAAATTGTTCAGTTGTCAGACTAAGTTGCTTTATTTGACATTTTTTTTTTATTTTATGGATTCTGTTATATAACAATTTATTTAAAATAAAAAAATAAAAAATTATTTTTATTTGTCAGGGAGAAAATAACCACCAAAATATTTTCTATTCATGTAATATTTTACATACTACATGAATAGAAAATATTTTGGAGGTTATTATTTATTATAAGTTGATGTTTTTCAAGAAAAAATTTCATTTTTAATTTTTTTTCTTTTAAAGGCAAATATTGTAAGCCTTTTTTAAATTTTTATTTACATTTCATGAGTTCAAGCTAGTCCTAATTGAAACTGAAAAGAGCACAAATTCTACATCAATTGATGACAGTGCTGGTATTGTGAAGAAGGAATAATGTTTGGAAGGTTTCAATTTAGAAAATCAGGAGAGATGTTTGCTCTGACCAATCAATAAATAATTGAAGGTCAAAGAGTGCAGAACAATCTGATAATATAAGAACTTGTTGCAAAAATATAATTAGAAATAGAAATTTTATTGCATCCAACTTCTCTTAGATACTGTCATTTAAAAAAAATATAAATTTTTTTTTTCACAGGCAAGTATTTCTCCAATCAGGATTAAATTAAAGATTTCAATAAATTTGAAAAAAGTAAGTCTTTACAGGGGCTATTGATGACTTGCTATAAAGTGGTACACTTTAATTGAATAAAAATAAAATTGCTTAATGATTTTTTTTTTCAGCTGATTTTATTCAAACATAGGAATAAATTTTGTACTCCTACTTATTTAATCTGGTTTAAATAGAAACATAAATAAAAAAAAATATTTGGAAAAGTGAATATGTATTTTTCTTTTCATCAACAAAACCATTCATTTTCCTTGAAAATGTAATTTCTTGAATAAATTCCTTGATTGGTAGATTCAATTTTTTTTTTTTTTAAATTTAGAAAGTTATTTAGGAAACAGCTCAGTTTTATCAATTTAATTGTATAAATTTTCCTTCATACTAATTTCAAGTTTAAACTTAAAATTAATAGGCAGCGTCCATTAATATTATGAGACCCTAGTTACAGGCTTGAAAATTCTTATATAGAAGACTAGCAGTCACCCATGCTATTAGTCTCCTCTCTTCATGGCACTGATTTTGTTCAAGGACTAATACAACTTGGCACCAGTATGGTTGCCAGAATGTGATTGAAGACATTATTGAACTGCTTTTGAGATTTCAGCTGGCTCAAAATAAGAGGTGTTCTTTTAGACTGGTTGCTGACTATGAAGGCTGTGAGAGCCCGATCTGCATTATGATTTTACCCATAGCTTAGAAAACTTTCTTAAGGACATTAGTATGAAGTGACTACAAATAGCTTCAGAGAGAATTTGAACTCTGCAGATTAAATTTTCCATACCAATAACCATTATGCCACTATTAGCAAGTAAAAAGTAAGGTTGGTGACCATTGTCGAGGGCGACCAGAAGGCTCCCTTTTCAATAGCTACAACACCGAAGTGTAGGGGAGGGCGCTACTCCTTTCCCTGGATGGCTCTTCTTTACCCTTGATATGTACCTTATATAACTGAGTGTTAAGCAAGGAGGTATCACGTACTATTTTTAAAGTCTTTGGTATGACACGAACTGGGATTGAACCCAGGTCTCCTGGACCATTGGTGAACACTTTACCCACTAGGCTCCGCTCGTCCTATTAGAAGTGAAAACAAATTAATCTTCA
This sequence comes from Sepioteuthis lessoniana, assembly GCA_963585895.1. Classification (NCBI taxonomy): domain Eukaryota; kingdom Metazoa; phylum Mollusca; class Cephalopoda; order Myopsida; family Loliginidae; genus Sepioteuthis; species Sepioteuthis lessoniana. The sequence continues at coordinate 42,099 of CAUZXS010002724.1, forward strand.
AATGTACACAAAAAATAATTTTCTTTTATAGTTCCTAGGATAAATTAATACATTTTTAATTTAATTTCACTTTTTATTCATTCCTTATTATTCAGTAAACACTGATGTAGTACATGAGGTTTAATTTTTTTTTTTAAATAAGATTTAATTTTGGTCAGTTTTTACCTTCATCAAATCAAAATTAGCTTGCAAAAACTGGTGGGATATACTGTAAAAAGTTATTTTATATTTTACAAGCATGTGTGATCTGAAATATATCTTTAAAGGAGAGACTTTTTGGGACCAGATAATTTTATATTATATGTTTTTGTCTGTTTTCTTGATTCAGGTACTATGTTATTTAATAAAAATAGTCTTTGTAAACACCTTCTCCTTTAAAGAAATATTTGTATAAAAACTTTTTAAAAAATCAAATGTTTTTCAAAAACTTAAAAGTAAACTTGAAATATTTTAATATACAAGTTAAATATTTCCCTCCCAAATACCAAGAAATTTAAAACTTGCATATGAAATGTGATAGATATTTTAATGATTTTTAAGAATCATAGTCTCAGGGTGGTAAAAACCTTTCTGGAATTCATTTTGGTGAGAAATTTTGCTTTCTGTCAGTAATTTTTTAAAAAAAGTTACTAAAAAATTGATTTTTAAAAATGCATTTTGCAAATTATCATATAGAATAAATTTCTTGGTAGGAAAGCCAACTTTTATTTTTATTACTAGAAATACTTTTAGTATGAAGTTAAGTTTTATAAACTTAATTTCCAATTAATTCATTTTAACTTAAAACTTAAGCAAGCTTAACATTTCTATTCTTTAAAATTTAAAAAAAAAATCTTTTTACCAAAATATGTAAAAATGATAATAAACTGGACAAAGTTGTTCCCTTTCCATTAAATTACATCAGGAACAAACTAGGTTATGCATTTGTCAACTGATTTTTTGCTTTATTGATGAAAGTCTTTCTGTTTTTGTCTTTCTCTTGTAAGACTGATGTAATCATTTTTGTCTAAAGGTTAAGAATTTGCTACTGATTATTATTTAATAAGCCAAAAATAGTGGATGTGTTATACTCTGTGTGTGTGTGTGTGTGTGATATATACATACACACACAAATTAAAATCCATAAGCTTTTAACACACTATATAACCTGCAGCCAAAGTATGAATGTAAAAAATAAACAACATTCATTATCTGCTTAATTTCAAGAAAATTTTTTTGAAGGATGGAACTCTTTATTCACATTTCATGGAAAGTGAAGAGTGCTTGTTTGAATAAATTTTTATTATCAGATTTTTTTTTTCTGATTTTAAGAAATAAAATAACTTTAGTTTTATCCTATTTGGATTTTTTTTTCTTTTTACCAAATTTTTTCAACCAAATGTGCATTGTGTTTATTCTTAACCAAGTTCTAAAATAAAGGTTATATCGGGTGCATTAGATGGCTGGTAATAATTAAAAAGGATGCTTCTATTTATTTCCTTGTTTCCATAGAAACTACTACAGATACAGGGAGTACAACACTTGAATAGAGCCAAATCTCATCTACAAAAAACTATTAACTAAGAATTTTTACTAGTAATGAACAAGAGACATGCATTTGGTCTTTTTATTCTTATGTGCATATGTGGCACAAATATTTCCAATGCATTGAAGTCAACATACATGGTTTCCTAGTTGTAATGTGCTATTTCACATGGATTAGTTGAAGGTGTTGACAGCTATGCAGGGTTACTGGGAACATGGCTGGTCACCCATTATCTTCTCTGCTTATTTTGTTTGGTCTTCATAAAAGGCAAGAATTGAATGTATATATTTTTTCTTCATTGAGGAATTTGGTTAACCATCTTGCTTTGTACACACTTTCATGTCAGACTCCCATTCAGCTGTTCTCTGTAATAAAGCTTAAAAATAATTATAGGTTACTGGCGGGATGGCTCAATTTCAACTGCCATTCCACCAATATCTTAGATAAAAGCAGCTTGATTAAATTTGGATTAGTAAATTTCTATATTCTATATATTTCATTTAACTGGTTTTATGCTCTTCATAAAGAAAAGGTTTGCCATTGTTAAAACTGATATCAGGATTTAGAGAATAAAGTACATTGGTAATGTTTTATTACATGTACCTATGTATGTATAAATTCCACACAAACCGTTATACAATGATTAATTCATTCAACTTGCAATGTGTTATATGTGATATATCTGGCCTTTGTGCTACCTGTTATTTTCCACGTTCTTTACAATGAATAGTTTGGATCACTTAGTAAGAATTAAACTCTCTAAGAGTGGGCTGATAACCTAACTTGCTAACTTTTCCACCATTTCAAAAAAAATTTCCATTTCCAAAAACTACACAGCTTAGATCTGGCACAAGGCCTAATGTATGGATCACCAAGCAAGGATCAAACTCACAACTCAGTATTATTTGATCTGAAAGTCTAACTTGCTAATTATTACACTATGATGAAGAGCCTATGTTTTTCATTTGGGCTATAATAATTATTTAAACATTCATGAATTTGTGCCTTCAAGCTTAGGTAGAGAATTATTTTTGCCATTAATTTATTTTACTTTAAGTTGTTTAGAGGAAGTGTAAAATATCAACTAGAAAATGCATAGCAACATGTTTTTGATATATAATGAATATCATGCAACTGCAAAATTATCTTTATACTGCCATATAATTATAATTATACAAATGAGTTTACATGGAATAGAACACTCAAAAAAAGAAAAAGATGGAATAGGAAATCTTACATTACAAAGAGAAAAAGAAAATTTAAAAGTGTGCAAATACATTTTTCCCACATTAAGATTATCACATCGTCAATAATATTCAAGAATCTTTAACATACCTCATCTTAGTATTTTTGATGCTATTAACATGTTATTTTCGTTGCTCAATTCTTCAATCTTTATCAGATCCCCACCAAAATAGACTTCTTTGGGGGGAAAAACAAACAAAAGTGAAAAACCATGTGCACGTGATTATATCTTAGCTTTGAATTGAACCATCCTTTCTGGATTAAGAAAATAGTCATTTCAACACTAGCTGAAGTCAACTGCAATAATCAAACAAAAGCTGAAAAAGGAATGGGGGGGATGAGGGTCGGGGAAAAAAGTATATTTTACTTCCTCTGGGAAGAGGTTAAAATAATTAACAATGACCATTATTGTTTTATCAACCATGAGGTTGATTCATGTAAATACAGATTTCAAAATTATGCTATTTTCTTAGCTTTGCAAAGTTGGTATTAGAGACTCTGAGAATAATTTGATACTTGTTGTATTTAGCACCAATAGATTTAGCTGGTTGGAAAACAATTTTCTATATGATTGGGTTTTTTTTTTCTTTTTTTAAAATAAAAGCCAAAAAAAATGGATCAGCTGAACCATGTAACATCAAGAATATAAAGAGATTTAATTTCATGAATAATTTTTGGTATATAAAGATTATGAGTTTAAGAAATAAAAATAACAGGTTGCATGAAATTAAGAAAGCATTTTTAAAAGTATGAGTATTTACCAGCCTCCCTAAAAAAGCAAATTCAACAAAGTCTAGTGTTGGGGGGGGGTCTTACATTGGTCAGATTTATCAGTATCAGGGATCAACCCTATCACTAAGTACAATAGGGAGATACTGCCTGTGAGAATGGCCCCACTGTAGCTGAAGGATATGTTTATATCCTCGACCATGGGTGATCTCTGTACCAAGAAACATTTTCAAGTTCAAGGGACATAAATCTAATCATTAGATGCTGCTTTCTCTAAAATATAAAAAGGAAAGAGAATAAAGAAAGGTGACTAAATAAATGCAGAGAAAATCAGTGTTTATTTTGGGCAAAAGGTTTACAAGTAGAATTCACAAAGTCCTTTTTGATTTGGGTTTTTTTTGTTCTTTTCTGGGTTTTTTTTTTTTTGTTTTTTTTTTTGTTTTTTTTTTTTGAAAGGAGCTGGATAATTTACAAAAGCAACCAACCATACATTGAAAGAAAAATATACAGAGCAGGCAGATTTCACTCATTCATTCAGCCAAAATGGATCCTGGTCCATGAACATTATCCAGGAAGAGTAGTAGTAGTAGTAGTAGAGTAGGAGGAGAGGTGGCGGAATCTCTCTCATCCAAATCACAAACATAATGGAGAAATTGTTCAAAATATTATTCTGCAGTCATCTACTAGTATACAAATCAGTCACAGGGGGAATAAGAACATTTCCCCATGTTTGGTTTTTCATTTTAATATATAAAAAAAAAAAAAAATTAAAAAAAAAAAAATGCACATTGCACAAACATGGACGAAGCTTGAACATACAATCAGTTTTGCAATCTGTTTTTGTTTTATAATGTTTTGGGGGAGAATTTGATTGCCTTATTTTTTCCTCTATGTATATACCATGGTTATTCTCTGAAAGGAAAAATTCACACAGCAAAGATAGCCAGAATATACAAAATTTATTCTTTGCGTGCCCCTCCCAGGTATCTTGAAAATACACACCATAGAAATCTTTAAAAAGAATTCTTTTAAAATACTTGCATTTTTTAAAATTAAATCATTTATTTTTTATTCTGAAAAGAGAAGACCTAAAATATAGCAGTAATGATCAGTTAACATATGTCAAGTTGGTAGACATTAAAGAAAACATTTAAAGACCTTAAAAAAAAAAATAAAAAAAAAAAAAGAATATTTTCTTTTACTTCTTTATATATATTTACACTTGTACCTGTTTTTTTTTTATTTTCTATCATTAATTGGAGAAGAAGCTTGTAGTAAACAATTCACAACCAGTGACATCATCAGTAAACTTAGTAGTTCATTGTTTATCCCACAATATGTCTTCATCCATTTCTCTCAACTACTGGGTTGTTATTCATGTAATCCAACTCACAACCTTCAGGTGAGGGCAGGGGGAGGAGAATAGAAGAAGTGTGGAGTGGAGGTTCAGGTAAGAGGGGAGGTGTTTGCCACTGATTCAATAATCATCATCATCATCATCATTATATATATATATACACAGGATGTAATAATCAGTGTAGACACAGTCACTCACAGAATTAATGTGAGCATTCTTGTAGGTTGAAAATGGTCTTGCTAATACAAGACATGGAGACAAATTAACTGTAACTAGATCATTGAATGTCAATGTTGAAAGATTGCTATTTCATTTGTGAAGTCAGTCTAAATATCAGTCAGTCAGCTTTTCTACTATTTACATTGATGGTAGAACTAAATACAGAAGTTTTCTGAAGAGAGTCAATATATAAAAAGAATATTTGTTAAAAAACTTGAACAATCAAACTGATAGACTTTATATTCTTTTGGTTGTACTTTTAATTGAAATAGTAATGTTTATAATCATTTAGTATTTGTTATTACCTTTTCATGGAAATAAAGAGAAAAAAAAAGGATCAAATGTTGAATGTGCATGGTTGTTGTAAAAAAGCAGCAGCAGCCAGAAGTAATAGTCAACATTTTCTGACATCTCAAATGAAGAAATCAAAGAGAAGACTGATACCCTAAATGATATGAAAACATTCCACTTTAGAACAAAGTAATAAGGAATTACTTATTTTTCAAAAGAGAAAGACTTTTATTTAAAAAATATCTGGATGAATAAATGAAGTGAGTCATATAAGTGAAGTTATATAATATAAACTGATCTTTCCAGTCATAGAAATTACAGCCTAAGTCAGTTGTGATAAAAAGCAACTAAAATTAAAATGATGAAAAAAATTAGCCAAAATTATTAAAAGATAAACTGTGTTTTTTCATAATAATAAAAAAAATTCCTCTCTATGCTTTAATTTGTACTAAATAAATATCTTCAGAAGACTAAATTTATTTGATGGAAGCACTACAAATAGTCTTCTTAGACACACACACACACACACACACACACACACACACACACACACACACACACACACAACAGAAAAGGGCTAGAGGCAAAGGCTCTGTAATTGCTGGAAATTTTATGTACAATGTTCTTTAGAGATTGGCTGTCAGAGGGGCTGCTTGAGGGGATGTCAACAACATGCTGGCTTTGAAGACAACACAGAGTGGAAAGAATTTTGTTCTGAAAGTGGTATCATAAATTTATCAGATCAAGTAGGCTATTATAAGAGCAATATGGAGTTGATATACACAATGATACACACATATGTAAGCATGTATATCAGTGTTTACATATTGTTTATATACAGTATGTGTATCAGAAGAAGCAATTCTTGAATGTGAATATTACTGATTTTACTAATAAAACATTTACTTCAAAACATTTTACAGTCGTTTTTGTTGGATCAGTTCTTCTAAAAGATTATTAAAAATAAATAAATAAATAAATAAAAACAGCATAAATTAAAATATTATACAAGAAAAAAATTATAACTACTATAAATATAAATTATATGTAGCTTTATTACCAATTCAAATTTCCATAACTTTAATTTAAATAAATTTTTGTGCTTTTAAACCGAAGAATCCAAAGGATTGCATGATTTTTGGGATAGTTTCTGAGTTTGACAGACAAAATTCAATTATTCTATTTGCTGTCAGCTTGTTATATAAATACCTTGAGTGTCAATTTAGTTCTTACCGAGAGATGGGATTGCAAATAGTTTTGAGCTTAAAAAAACTATTTAAAAACAAATTCACTGGCAGTTTTCATTGGTTTAGAATTTAGTTGAGAGGTACCACAGAATCCTGTCTGCACTGTGTTGGATCAAATATTGGTGAATAAACGGTGTTAGCATTAAATTAGAAAAAAAACAAAAATTCATATTGAAATAAGTTTAATAGAAAAGGTAAAATTCAGTCTAAATATTATATATTTATCAAGCAGCTCCAGTATATAAAGTGCAAGAAAATAAGAAAAAACAAAAAGAATATCTAATCTTTTTTTCTCTTAATATCTGGAAGCTTATTGCTTTTAGATTTGCAGTCTTATGGGCATCCATATTTGTTTTTCTTTGTCATGAAGAGGAAGGGAAATTAAATAAGGAGGCCAGAAAAATAATCTAGGAAAACTAAAAACAAAGATGGGAGGGGAAAAAATCTCACATTATAAATGGTCACCAAAATTATAAATATGAAAAAAAAAAACAAAAAAAAACACAAAAAAACAAAATTAAAATAGAATAAATCAGGAATCCCATGAATCTTTTTGTTTGAGGGAAAGCAAAATTAATAATACCCCCCCCCCCAGAAATAATTGTTTTTTTTAATGGAAGTGCATCCCAAATATAATTTGTCCCTGGGAATATATAATTAAATGACTAGAACATGGCAGGTATTCTTCCTGATAAAACAGTTGTTTTATGATAAGATGGCAGTGTAAAGATGAGGAGGAGGGAAATATCATATTAACAACGAAAATTATAGCACAAATCAGCAGACAAAATAATTCATAAAAGATTGAGGGAGGAATTTTTAGAAATTAAACAATTGGTTTGTTTACTGGAGCTGCCTCAAGCTAGAAAACTGCTTTTATTTTATACTTAGAATTTTTTAAAAATCTAGTAAAATGAGGGTAGAATTTAAATTTCATTATCAAAATATAACAATGTGGCTATTTCAGACAGAAAATTATATAATTGAGAAGGTGTGTGTAGACACAGACACACAGTTATATACAATTATAAACTTTAGAAATGAAGTGGGGCAAAATCCTAATGCTAAGAATTTTTGAAATTTTAATTGGAAATGGAAAAAATAAAATAAAATAATTGAAAAGTTTAAATAAGAGAAAAATGATATGAAATACTTGTTTACCACAAATGTTTGTGGTTCACAATGTTTTAGACAGTCTTCTTTATTTCATGAAAAAATGTTATAACTCATACAGATATATAACTTATACAAATTTCATTTATACTAACTGGAAGCAAATTTATCTTAATTTTCTGTCATTTATAAGTTTATATTAATTTTTTAATGCCAGCTGGTTTGCTACTAAATACAAGTTAAATTTATATATCAAACTAGATTTAATTTGAGATAAGTGAATGGTTCTATTAGAGAGAGACAGAGGTGTTCATGGGAAAAACTTAAGGAGAACAAATCCTGCAATAAGTATTTATCCAAACACCCAATAAGGATTTAAGAGGTAGAGGAAAACTAAAGTCATAAGAAAATAGATATTTTAGAAAGAAAGAGAAGAGCTTTTAGTGCAGTCTTGCGTTAAGCTTTGTTTATAAATAATTTACAAATCGCTATAATTAGAGTTGTGCCTTTCTTATAGATATTTATACAAAACTAGTTCCTATGCCTAAATGCTAGGCTAAAAAACTAAATGGGAATTTTCACTGTTGGCAACAGTCTCAAAACTAGAAATTCTACCAACTTTTAGGTTTGAGAAAGAAAAAAAAAAAAAGAAAGAAAGAAAAAGAAATGGAATAACCATGGTTTGAATGAATAGCCAATGTAAAACTGAGTACCATTTGGGAAATGTTGATTAGAATGAAGCCAAACAAATTTGAGAACCAGTTGGTTGGCATCATTTCCAAAAGGAAGCAAAGTTCCAACACATGAAGAGGTTAACTGTAAACTTACCAGCATCCAGAGATAAGTCATCATTAGAAGGCACTACTTGAAAAGAAATGGAGTGGGGTATATGGGTAAAGGTTAGAGAAAAACTTGCTATTATGCAAGCAGAAGAGGAGGAAAAGACATTTCACACTATGTTGCCCCTTATGATTTTTGTCAGGTATTATTCAAGTTGAGCAGTTGGAGTAAAGGAGCTGCTACTCAAAAAAAAAGAAAAAAAAAAGGGATTTAAAAAAATTTAAACAAGAAATATCAAGTTATTTCTTTTGATTTTGAAGTGCACAGGGCAGGGGAAGAGAATAAAGAAAACTGAAAGAGAATCTAGAGAAGAGGAAGACATACATTCTAGACATTATCACCAGTTAAAATGCATGCTTCTCTTAAATGATAAAAAAATCTCATTATGTATTAAAAATAATATTAGTTAATATGCAGACAACAGTAAACTGTCTCTTGTAAATGGTCTTCTTCGCAAATTTTAATTATATTTTTACTTCTTGTAAAGGCAAAATTAATTTGGCAGCCATTTTGTTTCTCATTTCCAAATGTATATAGCAAGAAGAATGTCCTTCTAGCTGAATTGCTGAATACATTTCCCAGCTAAATTTTCTGGCTGAAAGTTTGATAAAAACTTAACTTGGTATTCTAGTATTAATAAAAAATATTGATATCTTCATACACATGACAATTTATATTGACTTAAAATTTTGATCAAATTAGACTTTAACATTGCAGGTTTCCTCTTGAACTGATTCTTCCTAAATGTAAGCATATTTGATCTTAGGATTAATAAATGAAATGCAATTAAATAAACAATTTTAACAAAAATATTTGTAAGTAAAACACAAAATTTTACATTTTCAAACCATATCATTTCCGTATTACATAATTTTTGGGCATTTTTCTGGGAAAATATATATCTTTTATAACCATGAGCAATAAGGATCTTTGAGAAAATGCCGGCTGAATTAAAGATGTCTGGCTGTTTCTCACTTACAGCCATTGTGGCAATGAAAATGCATTTTTATCTCAAATAGATAGTAGTGATCCCTCTTGTAGACCTGTCAGCAAATCAACGAAACAGCAGTTTGTAAGCAGAGACTTGGCTTTACCACAGAATGCAGATCATGTTCATCCACCATTTTGTAACATAGTCACAAGTCTCAACTACAAGCAACAGTTGTGAACCATTTCAATTTGATGGCACAGCAATGGGAAACAGTAACATTTGCCAAAACGCTGACAGATTGGGGCAGCAAAGTTGGGCTCAATTTTTTTCTCTTTTTACAAATAAAGATTTTTTTTAAATCTTAAAAGCTATTCAAATGAAAAAACAAAAACAAAGAAATAGGGATACTTTTTGAAGCTAAAAAACATCTTTCATATATATATATGTGTGTGTGTGTGTATATATATATATATATATATATATATATATATATGAAGATGAATTTTAACTATACAGAGCATACAGATTTATGTGGAAAAACAAAATGGAAATTATTAGGCTGGTATTAAATGGGAAAAGTTTCAAGTGGAGAACATTTTATTGTATGCATGAGAAAAAAACTAAGATATTGTCATGGAACTTTTAAATCTTAATCTGAAATTGAAGAGATTTAATGTTTAATGTGAGCATAAGAATTCTCCCAAGAAGTGAGACATGAGAAAAGATTTAATCCTGTCAATACAGAGGATTCTTGATACTTATAGGATACTAGGCAAGAGTTTTAAGAAAACATTATGAGCAGACCACAAAGAAGAAAAGGTAAAAACTTCTATTTGGATTTGTATCTCAAGAAGAAAGGAGATGGGCAATGTTTAGTATATTATTTATCTAAGCTTTCCTGCTTATTGCCTTTTTTAACTAATTGAATATATTACATTTTGTAGCAATAGAATGAGCCCCGTGTGCGCATGTGCCATGTGAACATTGTCAGTAGTGGTTTCAACCTATACAGTTTCTTTTAGGTTGTGTGCCAAGTTAGAACAACTCAGCTCAGGAGTGGAACCATTTCACTTAACGTACCAGGCAAAAAAATCTGCCTCTGACTAATCGTCGTCATCATCATCATCATCATCATCATCATCTTCTCCTTGTCCAATACACAGAGAACAAACGGTTGTTTTTTTTCATGTTGAAAAGTTCACAACTGAAAAAACAACTTCTCAGATTGAACTTTACAATTGCTTATTGCACAGCCATTATTTTTGAAAGAGAGAGAGAGAGAGAGAGAGTGAGAGAGAGAATACCTCTGTTGTCTTTTTTCATTATGCACAGCAAATTTTCATCGTTGTCATTGTAAATTCTCAGGTGGTATTAAATGTGTTCTTCATTTTGATTATCAATTTATCATCACACCATGTTCACAGAGACTGGATAACGCAAATGTAAATGATCAGCATCTTTGATTCGTAGGATGTTAGAACCATAATAATGAATCATGTCCGGGACAGTTCGGAATGGTTCACTAAACTCTCCCAAGATATACATTTCATTCCGGTTGGCTATCCTAATATGCATGATACTTCTACACCCTCTACAAAAGGAGAAAAAAAAAGAAAAGAAAAAAGTCAATCATAAAAATAACAAAAGATCAGAAAATTGCACAATACTAACATGTACTACCTATAAAAACGTTTTACTTTATTTAAAAAAAGTGAATAGAAATGATATTCTTAACCCTGATTTTTAAGCACTATTTTACTATACACTGTAAAACCAATATTTTGGACTCAGGGAGATCATATCAGATACTAATAATAGAAAGCCTAATATGACTATAGCTTATCTTTTAATAGAATGATGGGAAACTTTAAATAGAGATGTCTGTGTCCTGGAATAAAGTCAGTACATGTTTTGTACTTTATTTTTGTGAGCTCAGGCTTCAAAAGTTTAATATTCATTTTAATAGTAAATGAGTTTAATTGATAAACATTAAAAAAGGAAAATAGATACAGGAGATTACACATCTTCAGATATTCATTTATATTTTTTTTCCAAATTGCATTAACTTTCAATAAATGTCAATACAATGCTTTCAGAATGTATTCAAAACAGAATGATATAAAATTCATGAAAATTTTTACAACTAAATGAATTATGGATTGAATAACTTACTTGATTGAGAGGCTGAACTCTCCTTTACTGCTGGTACTTTTTCTCACCAAATAACTTCCTTCACGGCATACTCGTAAAAGTTGTTCAGCTTGGAGGCGAGAAATATTTCCATGGTACCATCTGAAAAGGAAAAAAAGATGATTCATCATATTTAACATACAATAATCATTTTACATAATCCAAGTCACTTACAAAAAAAAATGGAAGGAAGATCATAACTTCTTTAATTGGTGTAATTGTTAACGTCGTAGGAAATGGACATGGCGACACGAGTTCAAATCCTAGACGAGACTGATTGCATTTCACATAGTACTAATACCCTTGGGAAAGGTATGAATCCAATTATTCTCCCTCCAGCTATGGGTAAATAGTAGGCCTTGGTGAGGCAACTAGTCTAGGAGAAGGAAAACTCTGAATTCAAACCTGTTAAACTCCGCTTAAAATTGACCTTGTGTCATATCCTGCCCGAGCGGAGGGGTTGGTAAATATGATAACTTCTTTAAAGATTAAATAAATGATTGTTTCACTTTTCTTTCATTTGTATAAAAATATAATACAATCTGTCATACAATTCTGAAACGAAACAAAATATGAAATATTTCAAACCAAAAGGATTGATAAAATATTTGTAAAGTAAATATTTGTAAACTAATTTTAAAACATTTTTTCCTTTAGGAAACAGTTTCTCAAGTCATCTTTGGTGGCCATTATCATCAATGTCCTATTTATAAAATTTAGATTATAATTAATTGCAAATAAATATTAGGAAATGCTCTATAATTAATACTGAATAATAATTGCTCTTAAAAAAATATAATGATTAGGATGAACATTAAAGCAGACTTATCAAGTTGTAAGTTGGATTGGAAATTGTTTTATTCTCTAAGTGGAAGCTTTTTATTGCTATTGTGCTAACAAAATTCACAGTAAAAATGTACTATTTTACTGTGTTATAGTAACACAAATACAAAAAAATTGGATCATAATAAAGATATCAAATAACCATATTGATAAAAATTTTATAGAACCACTAAAACCAAATTGAACCACTTTTTTCTTGTCTCTAATAACCATCACAAGAGAACAAAATTGTTGGTTGTCTCACAAGTTAGCGTGACTGCTTCACATAAATATAGACAATACACAGTTTCTTTTATAGCTTCAAAAACTTTAATATAATTCTTATTGCTGATTTAAACTTTTTGTTTACGTTTGTTTTAAGTAAATAAAAGAAAAAGAGGAAACAAAATTTAAAATGTTTATAAAAGAAAGTTTTTCCACTGTGTAAATGTTCAAATCTTAATATGATCACTAATTACTCAAATACAAACAATTATTTTTTCTAAAAATTATTCTTTAATATAAAAAGGTAGGATTACTCTTACTTTTGTTTTGCCAATGGAGCGGAAGGGTCAAATGCCTCTGTTTTGTCACTCATTTGCTTGGCTAATTGTGGGCGTGGCTGCTTCACCCAGTGTCCTCTGTGTTTGTGGGATGGACTTGGTGGGGCTTCTGATGGTGGAGAGGACATTGGGCGGTATTCAGGTGCTCGACCTAGATTAAAAATAAGGAAAAATTATTGAATTATCCTGCATAAACAGTATTTAGGTACCATCTCATATATATCTTAATATTATTGCCTTGGAACTAAAACCATATTTTATCTAATTCATGAGATTATATATCTATACAGCTCTGTACAGATACAGGATGTAGTCTAGATGACCTGCTGTGAGTGATGGATGATAGGGACAAATGGTAAGAAATCCATGCTACCAGCTTGAATTGGTGATGATAATATATCTATACTTTTGATTTTTGAAATAGAATTAACTTAAGTTGATTCATGCCTGATTATCAGAAATGAATGTAAAACTACAAAGATTTGAACTTGATAAAAATCGAGGATTTTCATAAATTCATTTTGGCAAATACATTAATATCAAACTCTAATTCTGAACCCCTAGAATTTAATATGTTAATACACCAATATCTATAATTGAAATTTTAAAAAAAATTTAAAAAAAATAAAATGTGTGTTAAATTCTCCACCAAATGGCTACACTAATAATGAACAAATCATTTTAACTCAAACAAAGAATTTTAATAATTTTTTCTGTAGAAAAAGATCTGATAAGCAGGTAAATATGTTCAATTTTTAAAGTACTTCCTATTGTCACGTGATGTCCCACTGAGACGAGAGAAATAAGATTACTACTATGCTCGTGTTTGAATTGGCAAGCCATCAGAGAATGACCGTTAAGACATGAAAGAATGTGGGTCAATCCTAAAGTAACAAACCCAGGTCAGAATGGAAAAACAGATGTTTGTACTTGGTGACCTGATGGATAAAGAATGGGATACGGGGTGACATCTAGTAGCACTAAGGAGTCGCCTGACACGGGAAGGAAGAAGGTAGAAGCCAAATGATTGGCTGGGACCCCAAAACGGAAGTGGCACCTTCTTCCCATCAGCGGAAAAAGGAAAAGAGAAGGTTAGTTGTTGGACAGGTTTCGTGGAGGACGGAACTAAAGCCAAGAACTCCGGGTAAAAGAAGAAAGACTCTCCACAGGAATCCATCTAAATAAGATAAGTAACTTTGGGACTGTTTCTCCTTATACCCAATTTTAAACACCCTCTCTCTCTCAAGTTGAAGAAAGACGGAAAACGAAAGAAAAGAAAAGAAGAAAGACATTTGTGCTCACGCACTATTCATTTATAATATATTTGATACGTTGAAAGTGTATATCTGTGTGTAGTAAAAAGGACTGATATATTTTAATGTTCCCACATGCTTGAAGTTGTTATTTGTAGCGTCTGCTACAGATTTGTTATTTTATGTTTCTTTTCCAGCTTCACGTTGTCTTATGTTATGCTTGCTTAAAATTGTCCTATAAATTCCTTTAAATTCTTATACGGGGAACCAGAGTTGCCGACTACTACAATATAATATTATTACGTCTAAACCTAGAGGTCCATATCTTCCATTGTTCTAGGGGAGGAAGACTAGCGGCCTTGGTGGGTGTGTGTATAGTGTGAAATTTGGAAACCCCTTGCCAGCGGCGGTCAGTCTGGCCATAAATTAATCCCCCACATAATATGCCAGTTCTTATGTGCCCGAGAAAAAACTCTGAACGAGGACTTATTCTACGAGGGATCAAGTGCCAGTCTGCCCCGTCTTCACACGTGCGAAAATAAAGTCCCATAATGGGATTTTAGTGAATTTGCCGTCACAGACCTAAAATGGGGGCTCATCCAGGATGTTTTAATCTTTTATTCCCGACCTCATACACTTTAAAATGGGGATTATCGGGATTAATATTATTAATAATATTTATTTCTTGTAGCCGTATGACAATTCCTGCCGTCTAAATCTACCCTGGGAGACCGTGAAAAAAAAAAAAGGAATATCGTCAAAACAGTTGAGATAACTGTTTGGGAAAATTAAAAAAAAAAAAAAAAGAATGGACAAAATAGAGAACTTCTTAAAAGAACCCTCCATGGAAAAGTTGGAGAGGCTGAGAAAAAGCGAGATAATGAAAATTGGCGAGAAGCTTGAGTTAAATGTTCAGAAAACTATGAAGAAACATGAACTCGTGAGAAAAATAGCCGAGCACATGGTGGACGAAAATGTGTTCGAAGAAGCAGCATTGGAAGAGCTACCAATGGAAATAATAAGAATGACACCAGAACAAATTGAACTGGAGAAAATTAAAATACAAGCCCAAATGGAACTACAGAGAAATAAGATGGAACTGGAGAAAGCTAAAATTCAGCAAAAAACAAGGTTGCGAGAAGTCGACTTGGCAATAAGCAGACGCGAAGGAAGCCATGACAGTTTCGAAGTAACGAAGCAAGCGAGGCTATTCCCAAAATTTGAAGAAGCCAATGTGGACGAATACTTCGCACATTTTGAGCGAACTGCACTCAATCTCGGGGGGCCAAAAGAATGTTGGTCAATGCTACTCCAGACTGTATTGACAGGAAAAGCACAGGGAGCATATGCAACTCTGCCCACAGAAAATTGTGCCGACTATAATTTGGTGAAAGCAGCGGTTCTAAAAAGCTTCGAGTTCGTTCCAGAAGCTTATAGATAGAAATTCAGAACACAAAGAAAAACGGAAAACCAGTCTTATGTGGAATTTCTGCGAGAAAAGGAGAATGCACTGGATAAATGGTGTGACTCTAAGAGGATAGACGGAGACGCTGAAAAACTCCGGCAGCTAATATTAGCAGAAGAATTTTTAAACTGTGTGCCAGAAGAAGTCAGGGTTCACCTAAGTGAAAGGAAAACTGACGTGAATTATGAAATGGCCGCACTAGCAGACGAGTACATCCTCACACACCAAAAACGAAGGAAAAAATATATACGGGAAATAGAGTGAAAATTAAAGCAGAGTTAAGCCCAGAAGGAAGACCTAAGGAAGAGAATAGAAGAACCTTCCAAAGTCGCAGCAGAACAGTGGTCTGCTATAAATGTGGAAAGGCTGGACACATAGCCATAAGGTGTCAGCTAGGCAAAGGTCCGGAAAATAACCAAACCCAGCCAAGAAAACCACAGGAAGCTGTCACAACCACTAGAGTAGACAAGTCTTATCAACCTTGGACGAAAAAAGGGGTGATAAGAGGCCCACATGGAGGACCAGTGGAAGTCTCAATTTTGCGAGACACAGGAGCATCTTAGTCGTTACTTCTACGAGAGAAATTACCTAAAGGGGTAATAGAAGCAACACGTGAGACTGTGACGATAGAGGGTATTGGCGGAAAGAGGGTAAAAATACTGCTATGTAAAATAACTCTAAAGTCCCAGTGGAAAAACGGACCAATTCAAGTTGGTGTGGTAGATAAACTACCTATGAGAGGAATCTCCCTCATACTGGGAAATGAGATAGAAACAAAAAGGTGTCACCCAAAAAAGCCGGCGAAAATGAGCGCCAAAATTGAAGGAAACAAGATAGCGAAGGGGAACGCCGAAAATGGAGAAGGCAAGATGGCGGCAGAGCCACGTGCGAGATATAACCTACGTAGCTGCTCACAGAGTGGAAAGGCGGCGGGTGAAGAAGGGAAACTCCCGCATCTTGGGAAGCCGAGAGATGAATTAATCGACCATCAGAGAAAAGATGAAAGTCTAAAGAAGTTATACAATCTCATTGGAAGGAGCAAGGGGAATAAATTCACGAATATTTATTACCTCAAGGACGGAATTCTAACGAGGAAATGGAGGTCGAGGAAAGCCTCCATGGACGGAGGCCAAAACGTGTTCCAGCAATTAGCGATGCCGAAGGAATATCGCGAGGAAATGCTACGCTTGGCACACGAGGTGCCTATGGCTGGTCACTTGGGTAGCAAAGACTTGAAATAAGTTACTAGAACACTGCTATTGGCCAGGAGTGGAGAAGGATGTCAAAACATTCTGCGGCTCATGTCAAATATGTCGGAGCACTGGCAAACCGAACCAGAAGATCCCCCCTGCCCCGTTGAAGCCTATACCAACGGCAGAGGAGCCCTTCAGCAGAGTCCTAATAGATTGTGTGGGTCCATTGCCCCAGACAAAGGCAGGGAACAGATATCTCTTAACGTTGATGTGTGCCACGAGATTCCCAGAGGCAATACCACTGAAATCAATAACCACCAAGAAGGTGGTAGAAGCCATGATAAACTTCTTTGTGAAGGTCGGATTACCTCAAACGATACAAACCGATAAGGGGACGAACTTCACGTCAAAACTTTTTAAAAGAGTGGTGGAGCAACTGGGAATTACGCACATACAGTCCAGCGCCTACCACCCTCAGTCTCAGGGGGCGCTGGAAAGATTCCATTCCACCCTGAAGAATATGCTAAGGGCTCACTGTGCTGAACAGAAGAAGGATTGGGACAGTGGTTTGCCTTTTGTCTTGTTCGCTGCGAGGAGCGCAGTGCAGGAGTCATTAGGGTTCAGCCCATTCGAACTAGTGTATGGACAAACAGTAAGAGGACCCTTACAAATAGCGAAAGAAAGATGGGTGGAACAGGGAAAAGCATCCGAAGACACAATCACCTACATGGATCGGCTGAAGAAAAATATATCAGACGCGCTAAGGTTAGCGCGGAGGAACCTATCCAAAGCACAGGGTAGAATGAAAAGGAAGTTTGATAGAAAAGTGAGGAAGAGAGAGTTCAAAAAAGGCGAGGAAGTCCTGCTACTATCCCCAAACAGAGGATCCCCCTTTGATGGGCGATACCTAGGTCCGTATGTGGTGTCACAGAAGATCAATGAAAGAACCTATCAAATAGACACCCCAGAGGGAAGAAGGAAGTCTCAAGTGTGTCATATAAACAGACTGAAGGCATATATCCGCAGAGAAGGACAGCCCGTTCTGGCGGTAACCACCAACAGCCGCACAGTGGAAGAGGAGGAGGGGCCCACAGTAAAAGACCCACCCCTCAAGCTTAAGAACTCAATGATTCTGAGAAATATGGAGGAAAAGCTAAGTCATCTATCAGTACCAGAGCGAAGGGACCTGAAGAACTTAATAAGAGAATATCCAGGCTTGTTCTCAGATATCCCTCGGAAGACGACGATGATTCAACACGATGTGGAACTAAACCGAGAGGCCCCAGTGAAGCAGCACCCTTACCGACTAAATCCAAGGAAGGAAAAATTGATGAAGGAGGAAGTCAAATATATGATGGAGAATGGAATAATAGAGCCCAGTGATAGCGCCTGGGCTTCTCCATGTGTGCTGGTAGGGAAGGAAGATGGATCAGTGAGATTTTGCACGGATTATAGGAAAGTCAACGCGATGACCAGAGCAGACTGTTTCCCTATCCCCTGGATAGAGGACTGCATAGACCGAATCGGCCGTGCCAAGTATATTACCAAGTGCGACCTATTAAAAGGATATTGGGCCGTGCCTTTGACAGAGAAAGCTAAGGCCATCTCGGCCTTTGTAATCCCAGGCGGAACCTAACAGTACCGAGTTATGCCTTTTGGGATGAAGAACTCCCAAGCCACCTTCATGAGATTAATGTCGAAGTGCTTAGCAGGTTTAGAAGGCGTAGATGCCTATATTGATGACATCGTGATTTACCATAACACTTGGGAGAATCACCTCGAAACCCTGAGGAAGGTGTTCGAAAGATTAGAAGTAGCCAACCTAACTATTAACTTAGCGAAGAGTGAGTTTGGGGCCGCAACGATGAAATATCTCGGACACACGGTGGGCTATGGAAGCATGAAGCCGAGTGAAGTGAACACCCAGGATATACAGAAGTTCCCCATCCCGAGGAATGTAAGGGAGTTGCGACGGTTTCTTGGGATGGCAGGATATTATAGGCGGTTCTGCAAGGATTTTTCGGGAAAAGCAGCAACTCTAACAGACTTACTGAAGAAGAAGGTGAAGTTCGGATGGTCCGATAGATGTCAAAAAGCATTTGACGGAATAAAATATACTTTGAGTACAGAGCTGGTCCTGAAGGCACCAGAATTCGAGAAACAATTTCACCTAACAGTCGACGCGAGTGATGAGGGCATAGGAGCCGTGCTGATGCAAGAGGACGACGATGGTCACCTGCACCCCGTGAGTTATTACTCAAAGAAGCTTAACAAGCATCAGCGAATGTATGCCACCGTTGAGAAGGAATTATTCGCCCTAATAAGTAGTATTCGGCATTTTGAGATATATATTACAGCAAACGCAAAATGTACGAAAGTCTATACGGACCACAACCACCTAACTTTCCTAGAAAGGATGAGGAACCGAAACAGAAAACTGCAAGCTTGGTACCTCAATCTACAGGAATATAATTTGGAGGTCGTACACATCACTGGAAAAGACAATGTAGTAGCAGATAGCCTCTCGCGGTGTTAAAAAATTAAAAAAAAGGAGGGGAGAAAAAGAAGAGAGAGAGAAACTGAGGGAGAGGAATTCTCGTCCCCAATGTTGAAATATGAGATGGACGAAAAGAAGGTCATCAACAAGTGACGACGAGGAGAAAAGAAAAAGTAATTTTTCTCCCCAAGGCTTGATAATTAAGATTATAAAGTCGTCAAAAATGACGAAGAAAGAAAGAAAGAAAAAGGAATTTACCTCCTTAAGGTTGAAAAAAAAGCCGGGAGAGAAAAAGAAAGAAAGGAAGACAAGATTAAAGAAAAAGAAAGGGAGAAAGAGAGAAAGAAAGAGAAAAGGAATTGTCTTCCTCTATAGTGAAAATTAGGAAGGACGAAAAAAGGAAAAGGAAAGAATTCGTCAAAGCGTGAAGAAGAAAAGGGAATAAAGGAAAAGTAAAGTGAAAAAAAAAGGGAAAAGAAAAGGAGAGAGAACAGTGAAATGAATTACCTTTTTTTATGATATTTCTTTTATCCCTTTCTTCTCTTAAGGGTGAGGATGTCACGTGGTGTCCCACTGAGACGAGAGAAATAAGATTACTACTATGCTCGTGTTTGAATTGGCAAGCCATCAGAGAATGACCGTTAAGACATGAAAGAATGTGGGTCAATCCTAAAGTAACAAACCCGGGTCAGAATGGAAAAACAGATGTTTGTACTTGGTGACCTGATGGATAAAGAATGGGATACGGGGTGACATCTAGTAGCCCTAAGGAGTCGCCTGACACGGGAAGGAAGAAGGTAGAAGCCAAATGATTGGCTGGGACCCCAAAACAGAAGTGGCACCTTCTTCCCATCAGCGGAAAAAGGAAAAGAGAAGGTTAGTTGTTGGACAGGGTTCGTGGAGGACGGAACTAAAGCCAAGAACTCCGGGTAAAAGAAGAAAGACTCTCCACAGGAATCCATCTAAATAAGATAAGTAACTTTGGGACTGTTTCTCCTTATACCCAATTTTAAACACCCTCTCTCTCTCTCTCAAGTTGAAGAAAGACGGAAAACGAAAGAAAAGAAAAGAAAGACATTTGTGCTCACGCACTATTCATTTATAATATATTTGATACGTTGAAAGTGTATATCTGTGTGTAGTAAAAAGGACTGATATATTTTAATGTTCCCACGTGCTTGAAGTTGTTATTTGTAGCGTCTGCTACGGATTTGTTATTTTATGTTTCTTTTCCAGCTTCACGTCGCCTTATGTTATGCTTGCTTAAAATTGTCCTATAAATTCCTTTAAATTCTTATACGGGGAACCAGAGTTGCCGACTACTACAATATAATATTACGTCTAAACCTAGAGGTCCATATCTTCCATTGTTCTAGGGGAGGAAGACTAGCGGCCTTGGTGTGTGTGTGTATAGTGTGAAATTTGGAAACCCCTTGCCAGCGGTGGTCAGTCTGGCCATAAATTAATCCCCCACATAATATGCCAGTTCTTATGTGCCCGAGAAAAAACTCTGAACGAGGACTTATTCTACGAGGGATCAAGTGCCAGTCTGCCCCGTCTTCACACGTGTGAAAATAAAGTCCCGTAATGGGATTTTAGTGAATTTGCCGTCACACTATAGAAGTAAATAAATAGCATAGATTGTAGAATTGAGACCTGGCAGTATTTATGTTTTTTTCCTCACGCATTTGTTCATCCATTAGAGTATTAGCATTCTATACTGACCAGATTATACTGCTCTAAAAATAAATCTAAAAAAATATTTTATCAATAAGTAAAGAAGCATATTTTATCAATGTGTAAAATGAAATGTTTTACCAATAAATAAAAATGAATAAAAATGAAGGGTGAAATAATTAAATCGTATGGACAGGACTAGTCTTACATACAATTTTTGTTTGTAAGCATCAAGTATGCAGGTTTCTAACAAGTGGGAATCTATATAAAAATCCAAGTGCATGTACACATATTGGGTTGAGTCAAATGAGTTACTTACCAGTTATTAAATCATTAATTGCCTTGGCCCGTTCCCCTGAATCCCATGGCACTTCATAATTGCCTTGTCCAGCATCATCCCCCAAAACCCTGTTGCCTCCTGGTGGAGTACCAGCACTTGGTTGGTGCTTAGGAGAAGTTTTCATATGTGTAGCTTGAAGTTTTTCTTCCAGTTGCTTCTGTTTTGCCATAGAGTCCCAGGGTTCTTCATACATCCCCCCAGTGCTTTGTTTTCGTACTGATCGAGGTTCAAGATAGTCAGAGTCTGCAGAGCAGCTACCAATTGAGTTACTCTTCTCAGCCATACTGAATTTTTCTTGCAATAACTTTTGACGCCTGGCAAGATCCCATGGCTCTTCATAATTGCTGCCACCACCAAGTTGAGGTTTTAGCCGACTGTCACCTGACGTTGGTGATGGCATTGAATGAAAGCCGGCTGCTGACACCCGCTCTTCTAGCTGCCTCTTACGCATCTCAGAATCCCATGGTTCTTCATATGTTTGAGATTCCATTGTTACTTCTCGAACAGGAGGAGATTCTGAAAGGGGTTCTACAGTCATTCCACTTGGACTGCTTGGATGGGATGAGGTGGAGGATTGAGAATGACTGTCAGGTTCTGAAGAGTATTGTCGATCTGCAGCCTATGCAAAAAAGAAAAAAAAAGGGAACAATTTAATTTCTAGTTTTCAAACATCTAATAGACAGATAGTTAAAATAATAAACTAAAAAAGAAAAAAAAAAGATATAATCAGAAAAGAGAAACAGAATAATAATGGCAGAATAGAAAATATCAGTTGTAAGAGCGAAAAGGAAAAAAAAAAAGTTGACAGGAAAAAGCAGGACAGAAAAAATTGTGAAAAGTATCTAACTATAAAAGAAACAGCAGTAAAAAAAATTTCAAAGAAGTGGAAATCCTATTGAAGCAAAAAGATAGAACATAATTGTAATTGAAAGAGAAAGAAAAAATGTCAAATAATAAATACCAGTTTCAGCAAATGTACATGAGCGTAAGTGAAAAAGGATAGAAAAATTTTGATTGAGAAATCCGGAAATTTTTAAGTATGAAATTATAAATGAAATATAGATAATGGCCCACACTATTGAAGTAGTGAGAGTTGTCACAACATTCTGTATTAAAGAAGTAAAACAAAATATACAAACAACTGACAGACCTTGTTTTCAGCAAGTTCTGTCAGTCTTATAGATAATGTCTGTTGGTTAGATGATCCCATGATCAAGGAGATTATGAGGATGAATTCTTCATATCATCTCTAGAAAAAATAAGTTATTTGGTAGTACTCAATTCCTTTCCAAAATGACAATTACTAGTTTACATGACACCAAAAATCTGAGTTGATAGCACTATTCTTTACCAATTATTTTAGTGCAACACTGATGAAAGATAATTCACAGGAGAGGTGGATTCATGTCTCTCCTAAAAGCATTAGTGTTTAGATAAGCAGAATTCTAACTCACTGAACAGATTATTTTCTGCATCAATATTACCTCAATTTCCTGTGTGAATAATAATAACATTATCTAAATATAAATATCCCATGTATATGTCGCTAAAGAATAACAAAATATCAACAAATACAAAATAAATACAGAAATATTCTACTTATTACCCTGTTTATTGTTTAAGAGCTCTTAAAAATATTTCTCAATATTAGATTTTCAAAATAAATAACAATAAAAGATAATATCATGGAAAGTCTCCAAAATAATTGTATACTGTACACTTTAGTCAATACGCTGTGTGTGTGCGTGTGTTTATGTGTGTAAATGAATACATGCACAAAAATTTATGTATCAATATAAAAAAAAAACCAACTGATATTTCAAAAAGTAAATACCTGATGAGAAACACAGCATTAATCCATTCCATCTTGTTCAACAACATATATCTTAAAGCGATTGCTAGTGCAATATTTTCAGAGGGATAGTACGACATTATGATAATTGTATACTAACATGTAATAAAAGAGGATTATTTTCACCTGTTTCATAATATTTGATCTTGTTTTCTAATTTTATGATAACTCTAGGTCATGATTTGTAATATTACAATTGGATGAAGGTATCTAAAATTATATGCTTCAATTGTTTGTTAGTCCATCATCTTTATTTTGTGCACATATCACTGTTATAAATTGCCTAACAAGATTGTATCTATATCATATTATAGAAATTATATGCTTCATTTAATGCTGCATTTTTTTTTATAAATGGATAAAGAGCTTTACTTTAAATTAAAGTGCAAGACTGAATGCATAAAACATATTCAAGACTTTTAAAATGATCAAATAATCTAATAAAATCTTTTTTAACAAAATATAACAAAAAAACAAACATGAGAAATTTCTTATTCAAGTTCATTATTTTTAAACAAATTACTCCTCATCTAAAAAAAACAAACAAACAAAACAAAAAACATTGGCTGGTGAAATTATTGTCTACTAGAATATGAAATGGCTCAGATTTCTTCAAGAGAAGTAACTTTTTCCCCACAAATCCAACAAAACTTGCCTACATTTTTCTTTGAAAAGCAACAAAATCAATTTCATTTTTCACAACTATGCACTATCAAAAGCAATTAGCATTTCAAACTCGATATTGCAAAGTTAGAAATAACCATAAATCAATTTTTTTCAAGAAATATTATCAATCTAAAAGTAACATATCTTGTTAATTCAAAAATCAGAGAACATAGATCCCTTGTAACAGGGACAAAAATAGAAGTGATCTGTGTATTGGAGTAACTGTTTTAATGTAGTAATGTTTTTTGTTTACACAGTGTTCTTGAAAGATCATATTTTTCTTTTTCATTTATCAATACTGAGCTAATCTTACAGGGAATGTATAATTTTTTTACTTTAAAAGTCAACTAATATTAGTGGGCTTTTTAAAACTTACTGTATAGAAATAAAAGTAATATATCTTCTTAATGAAAGATATATATTCAGGGATGTTAGTATTAAATTCATATTTATAGAACATTTTCAGATACAATCTCCAAGATAAAAAAGAACATTCCAAGCTAAGCAATAAACTATAATACCACAAAAAAAATTTGGTAATAAAGTTGACAATGTTATTAGTTATAAGAAATAATTAAGATTCCTATATAATTTCAAATAAACATATTTTCTTTATAATTAGCAACATGTTTCTTCTTTCGTGTCATACTCTGTAAAAGTAAGTTAAAATAAGACCAATTCTATATTGCATAATAATCTTACATATTTTCAAGAAATCATTTTTTCAAAATTTTGGTGAGTGAAGTCTGTATAATATTGGATTGAGTCATAAATAATTTCTGTTTTTTTTAAAAGCAATTTGTAGCTATGCATTTCAAACTTCCAATGTTTTAAATTACTGGATCAAAGAGTGCCTTCATTGGTCATTCTTATTTCAGTACTGATAAAGTGCACATCATAAGTTAATCTATGATTGCATGTCCGTAAAATGGAGGAACTGAAAGTACCTATTCAACATGTAATGTTGTAGGAGTTTAAGAATTACTAATATGCTACAGAAACAGCTAAGAAAATTTGTAGTGTCTATGGGCAAGGTGTCATTACTGACTGCCAAGTCTGAAATAGGTTTTCAAAGTTTTGTTCTGGCAATATATCATTGAGAAATGAATCTAGACTAGGACACTTGCAGACCTTGATCAAGATGCTTTAAGAGAATTGGTAGAATGCAATCCATGAAAAAGTACTTGAGAATTAGCATTTGAATTATAAATGAAATATAGATAATGGCCCACACTATTGAAGTAGTGGGAGTTGTCACAACATTCTGTATTAAAGAAGTAAAACAAAATATACAAACAACTGACAGACCTTGCTTGGCCCAGTGGTTAGAGTGTTCGCCAATGGCCCGGGAGACCTGGGTTCAATCCCAGGTCGAGTCATACCAAAGACTTTAAAAATGGTACTTGATACCACCTTGCTTAACACTCAACATTATAAGGTACGGTTCAAGGGTAAAGTGGAGCAATCCTGGGAATGGAGTAGCGCCCTCCCCTACACCTTGGTGTAGTAGCTATCAAAAAGGGAGCCTTCGGGTCACCCTCGACTATGGTCGCTAACTTTACTTACTTACACTAATCCAAATGCTGCCACTTGAAAAAGATAGGAAAAGTGAGCAAGCTGGAGATTTGGGTTCTCATACTCTTAGAATCCAGTCAAAGGGAAGTAACCTCAAACCACGTCAAAAGCATATATCTCCCTTGACCTATCAGGAAAAGGAAGTAACTGTTGAGTCATGAGCAAAACAGCGGCACTTGTAAATAATGTAAATAAAGTATATTGCAGGGGAATAAGTCAGTCCTACCTCTGGCAGCGAGCTGTTAATATCTCTTTGTGTTCCAAAGATTCTTTGTTACCCATGAGCCAGGCTTTAGACATTACAATATCTATAATGACAAGTCTTCTTTCAAGATAGAGAAAATACCTGTTTCTCAATATTATTACAGATGACAAAAAAAGAGTCTTTATGACAATGCTCAATACAAAGGCAGTGGATTGATAATGATGAATGTCCACAGCCTACCACAAAGATGGAGTTTCATATGTGTGCATGAAAATTTAAGAAAATGCCCCACACTCATCATTTGAAGAAAAGTTATGCTTTTTCATAATGATGCAAGACAACATTCAACAAGAATCATGTAGGAAAAAATATTGGATTTAGATTGGTTTGTTCTACTTCATCCACCATATTCACCAGACTTTGCACCAAGTAATTATTCATGAATAGATTATATTTTACTACAATGGAAATTATTCATGACACAACCCAATAGGAAGCTAAATAATTTAAAATGTGTTTTGTTAATAATTTTTATCATAAGAGAAAGTAGAGGAATTTTTCTTAGAAAATTTGAATTATGTTGCAAAGAATACTAACAATTTCTGTCAAATAAATCATCCTATATCAATAAATATGCAGTAAATAAAAATGTGCTTATATTGAAGAATGTAGCATTGCTTTTTGACAAGGCAGCTTGAACACAGGTACAAAATAAAAGTATTTCAGTAATAAGATAAGAATAATGATAAAAATCTATTTCACACATAAAAAGAATATCATAAAGATATATATATTTGATGTTAGATATTGTGGTTAAGATTGACAGGGAATGAAAATGGAGAATGACTGGCTCAATCTCTGAGTGAATTAATAAAAAATAAAAATAATCAATTTTAATGCATATATTAAATGTGGGAAAACTTGGGATTCATGGAATTAAGAAGCAGATGTAACAAGTAAAACTGAAAAGAAAATAGGAAATGTAAATTTAAAAATGTGTTTGAAATTTTGGTATAAGTTGACTGATTTCAATTTAGAGCCAACATCAGAAATTTTGAGTCCACTGCTAGACAAAGGTCTTTTTCAATTCCTTCCATGACAACCTTGTTTAGGCTTGTCTCCATCATGTCTTAGCAGTAAATTCCACTATCTCTTCTCTTCACCTATTATGCTTGTTTTTTTTGCACAATCTATAATCCTCTTTTCTAGCCATATGTCTTGCCCATTTCCATTTTTGTTAATTTCTATGATATAGTCTATATATAGGAGAAAGTATATAAAATAATTATATCATTTAACTTGAAGTGAGGAAAAATGACATGATTTGCGAGTTATTTGAGGGTATAAACGATGTGCTGGATATTGAATTTTGACAATCAGGTTTTCTTAAAAAAAAAAAAAAAAGAAAAAAAAAAAGATTTTCATTAGTAACTGAGACTGAAAATTTAAGAGTAAAAAAATACTGATAGGAAGACCTGGATAAACAATATGATTGCCAATTCATAGAATGAAGTATTTTCCAACATTCCTCATTGAAAGAAATATAAGAAGGATCATAAGGTACAGGAAAGAAGGTAAAATTAGCAGTTTTTAGTAATGTAATGAAATATTTAAATCTAAAGAACTTGTAAATGTATAGTTGTGTCATATTTAATGTCAGTTATGCTCCTGGAAACTTCATCTTATAAGTAAAATAATGTTTTATATTCAACAATATATCTATATACAATCAGCTGGTGAACTTTTATTCAAATCAGCATTTTCATTCATGTTAATTTTTATTAATGTTTCAGCTGATGAATTCTTTTGCTTTTATCTTCTTGCTCCTCTACCCCACTGTATATATAGTTTTAGATCTGAGTGTCAAAAATAGAGATGGTATTTATTTTTCAAAACTACAAACACAAAAGTCTATTTTTTAATGTGAGTAGTTGCCAACAAAATACTAGGATTTCTTGGTCTTCACTGCTGGTATCTGATCCTATAGTGTAATAGTCATAACAGCTAGAATTTTGCATATTCACACATGCAAAATATGACTCAAAGTTCTTTTTGATCTGGACAGGTACTCAAAAATAAGTTGAGTTTCTCGGTCTTTGCTACAGAGAATATTACTGATCTTAGCTCTCTGAAAAGAAGGTAGCGTTAAAGCATATATCCTGTCCCTAGTCACCATGCTATTTTTGACATGCCTAATCAAAAAATGAAGTTAAGACAGAAAAAAAATTCAATTACATAGTCTGAATATAACAATACACATACCAATTTCCCCAGTACATATATGTGATACAAAAAATATAATTTTTCACTTATAAAAAGCCCTTGCAGCTGCTTTTTTTCATTTTCTATTGAGCACAAATAGCCAGAGTGCCATATTTTATATAGGGTTTGTTTATTAACCTTTTTGTCAAGCTAATATATAACTACTGCTTCATCCTATATAAC
>CAUZXS010002725.1:0-45000 GCA_963585895.1 Sepioteuthis lessoniana
CAACCCAAGTCTGCCGACCTCCTGAACTTCTTTTGTGACACATACACACTACGCCAATGCCCATCTATACTCATACATATATACTCGCACCCAATGTATATATAGACATATAAGCTACGCAAGTACGTATATATATATAGACATGTTCGCCCCTACAATTGCACTTGAATTTGTGCAGCCAGGAAGAGAAGAGCTTATCATGTCACAAATTGACATACCGTTATTTCCAAGTCCTCCAGTCTTTGTACTAATCCTTTTGGTGACTGTATCGAGAGCACCAATTACGATTGGTATAATCGTCACTTTTATGTTCCTCAGTTTTTTCAATTCCCTAGCAAGGTCTAAGCACTTATCCCTCTATTCGCTTTCTTTCGATTTTACTCAGTGATCCGCTGGGACAGCAAAGTCCACAATTGTTCAAGTCTCTCTTTTTTGTTGATTATTATAAGGTGAGTCGTCTGGCTGAGATTATGTGATCCGTTTGTATATCAAATTACCAAAGGAGTTTGTGTGTCTCATTATCCAGGACAGATTCTGAGTTGTGCATATACTATTTGTTCGTATGGTCAAACTTCAATTTCTTGCACAATTCCCTGTGGATCACCTTGCCTCCCAGTCAAGCCACGTCTTATATTCTTTCTGTGCTAATTTGCTGCATTCACTTATTCTGTGATTGATCGTTTCGTATCTATCGCCACATAACCTACATCTGCTGTTTTGTAGCGTCTTATCTATTCTCGCTTTGATATGGTTGGTCCTTATGGTGTTGTTTTGATCTACTATTAGAAGAGATTCAGTTTCTCTCTTAAGGTTTCCCTTTCTTAGCTACGCCTACATTTTCTTATGTGAGATGTCGCTTGTTAGTCGCTTACTATTTTTTCCATTCCCTATATTTAAGATTTAAATGTTTTTTAAAGTATTTAAATCTTGAATATAGAATTTTGATATGGCTTTACACATGCAAATAAGATTTGAGATCATTTGAACGAGAATTCGTCAAGTTATTTGGTTATGAAATTATATCAATTTTTCTGTAACACCTTGAACATCTTAAATAATATCAACGTTTTTGAAACCTTCTGTATATTTAAAACATTCTACAAAATTCTCACTGTTCATTCTACCGTCTTAAAAAAAACTCAGTCAGTGTACTTAAAACAAAGAGAAATACACATTTCAACAAAAATGTTTTTTTGTTTCTACTTAAGCCTTTATTTTTGGAAACGCTAAAGGTTACAGAGCTAAAACTGGATTTTATGACTGACCTCGGTGATGAATGCTTTGCAAATAAATAAAAAAGTAAAGAAAAAAACAGCTCAAGACGTAAAGAATCTACTCACTCGCACATTGTAAAGTCAACATTCAAGCTCACTTGATAGCCTCTCACTTCTGATAGAGTAACCCCCAAGGATGGATGTCTGTTCTTACATGCGCAATACAATCTCCACTGATTGATTGTAAACTTAAATCACGATCAGTTTCTAGCTGAAGGACCTTTCTACTAAGAGTAAAAGTTTAATACTTTGATGAAAGTTCGTTATATAGTCTTTGCTGCCAATAATGTTTGATTTGAGTTCTTTATTTAATGGCATATCAACCTTCGTCGGTTATTTAAAGCCAAAAGAATCCTTTTTGAACGGTAAAGGTACTACTTGACCTACAGCTCAGGGGATAAGGAGGTTCATACCTTTTCTAAGGGTATTAGTCCGAAAGTTAATTTAATAGCACGACCTGAGTTGGAACTCGTTTACTGCAATACAATAAAAACAAATACTGACTTTTTACTATGAAATCCATGATAGTAAAAAAGCATTTATTAATGATATTTTATCATGTTAATCTAATATAGCTAAATGAATATGTTCGTGGCGCTTTGTAGAGAAAATATTTTTTATTTACATTAAGGTCTATAAATAAGTACACCCCAGGAATTCTTTATGAAAAGTTAATTTTCATCTTAAAGATGATTTTCTTAATTCCAATAGCCCAGTCGGCTGGTGTTGTAGAATACACTGACTGCATCTCTGCAAAGGGGTAAAACTCCCCCAATGAGTGTTCTTGATATGACACTAAATAATCTGATGGTGAGGGTTCAGTAAAGCTGAAGCTTTAAGGAATGTGGGGTACTTCTTTATTGCAATCTCTTCTTGGTCCACTCTGGTCCTGATAGGTTCCTGTCTATGGGTCAAATAGAACTGTTTGACATTTAAACTGTACTTATGCAAAACTGAATTGTTTGAAATAGAACTATTTTTATACTTAACTGTGTGTAAAAAAAACTGTATTTATGCAAAAGTGAATTGTTTGAAACATAACTGTTTATATGAATAAAAATGGATTTGGCATTAAATAACCTACAATGGTTGATATGCCATAAAACCAAACCAAATCTTAATTTCAATGAAACATTATGTAGTCAAAACAGATATTATCAGGCATTATCTAGTGGACAACACGATAGAATTGAAACTCAGTAAAAAGAATTGAATATATACCAGTCAAAAAATAAATTCACCCTTAAATATCTTCTTTTAATATGGATTACATGAGTGTTACAATTCTAATTTTGATTTCAGTGCTGTAGAGTTTCATTATACAATTAGTGATACTGTATTTCATCATTTGGTTTTTATAGGTAAATACTTTTCAATGTTTTGACCCAGAGCTTTCTATCATATTTCAGTATAATAGAAAGATCCAATAAATTTTAAAATGATTTCTGGTCGCAATAATAAAATTTATCCGTTCTGATTTTATAATGTTCCTCTAGTAATAACAAAATTCTGCTATCTTTCGTTCAGAAGAAAATTCACTTTTTATTTTCAAAATACAAGGTGTGTACTTATTAATGGACAATATTAGGAGTGAAAGACGAGATTCATCGATTTAACATTCTTGCAGCGAGTAGAGTGTTCTCCAATGGCCCGGGAGACCTGGGTTCAGTCCCAGGTCACGTCATACCAAAGACTTTAAAAATGATACTTCCTTGCTTAACACTCGGTGATATAAGGTACGTATCAAGGGCAAAGTGGATCAATCCAGGGAAAGGAGTAGCGTCCTCCCCTACACCTCGCTGTAGTATCTATTGAAAAGGGAGCCTTCTGGTCGCCCTCGACTAAGGTCGCCAACTTACTTATATTGTACGCACTATTTACCCTAAGTTAGCAATAATTTTATGCAATTATTCTACATCTCTTCTTTGAATAACTACTTAATTGTTAATTTAGAATGAATAATCATTTTAGTAAGACAAATAATTCGTTCACTTCTTTTGAATTTTTAAAGTTTACCTTCTTCATAATTAGTCGTAAGATCTTACAGAAACATGGCTTTGACTGATTATTGTTTGCTATTATAGGCCATCTCTCGATGAGCTTCCCGTTCTTTCTTTAAGGAACAACATTTTTCATGTTAAAACTTTCGCATTTGTTCAATAAATATGAATATCAAATTTTCTAGCACTGTATAAAATTGTTTAGACGTCTGTAGGAAACAATCAAACAAACTCTTTCCAATTATTTGGGTGAGTCAAAAGTGTTGGAATATTCCGATTGCACGTGGTAGTTTTTGGCGCGTATATCACGTAACCGAAGCAGTTGAAGCTACAGTAGGCGCCCTCCATGATTGGTAGTATTGTGGTTGATGGTGCACTCTGTGTGTGATTTGAAAGCGATACAGATGAATGTGCACCGTAGTCTAATTTTGTAACTTCTGCTTTATGAGTTCAAACTAGGCCATAACGCCACGAAAGCAACCAAAAACATTTGTTGTGCGAAAGATGAAAGTGAAGTTTGCTTTGGTGTTATGGCACATCAACCAGTGAAGGTTATTTTATGCCAAATGAATTTTATACATATAAACAATTCTATTTCAAACAATTCAGTTTAGCATAAGTACAGTTTAAATGTCAAACAGTTCTATTTGACCCATAGACAGGAACCTATCAGGACCAGAGTGGACCAAGAAGAGATTGCAATGAAGAAGTACCCCACATTCAAATGTCAAAACAGTTCTATTTCATTCAATTCAGTTTAACGTGAGTCCACAGTTTAAATGTCAAAGACAGTTCTTTTTCAAACAATTCAGTTTAACATAAATAGACAGTTCTACTTGACCCATAGATAGGACCCTAGTTGGTGCTACCAGACCGGGCCAGAGTGGATCAGGGAGAGATGGCAACAAAGAAGTACTCCGCATTCCCCAAAGCTCCAGCATTTCTGGAGCCTTACCATCAAATTATTTATTGTCATATCTAGGACACTCGTTGCGAGAGTCTTACTCCTCTTCAGAGATGCAGTCGGTGTATTTTACTGCCCAGAAGGCGCAGTTGATCACAGTACAGTAACCAGATGGTTCAAAACAATTTATCGGGTTGCAAGAACCTCGACAATCATGCAAGTTCAGATAGGTGTAATAGCATGGATTTCAAGGCCATGTTCAAAACCATAGAGGCAAATATAGTGGGTAGCACAGGGAGAGTATCAGGTGAGCGTGGCATTTGTGTCCAGTATAGTTCGTTACCTTTACGACCTTGGCAAAAGCATCCAGAGTTTCCGAATTGTTTCTCACGTGATTAAAATATTGCAAAATTTTCGATTCAAGTAAATATTATGTTGGTTGAAACAGTTCAGAAAAGATTTCGTACATGTTCAAGAACTTATAAGAAGCTTTTTGTACATATGTAATTAAAGTTCTTTTATTTACTGTAAGCCCTTCGCTGCAAATCGTTAACTTATTTGAGTAGATATTATTCTGGACAATTTATGAAAAACTTACAGCTGATCCAAGAGAAAAGTTTAATAGGTGTTGTATATCAGATCAAAGGTTTAAAAAAATATTGAATGGGACAAAATCAAATAGTTTGTTGAAATTAAGCGATTTTGGCTAAGGTTAACTAAAAATACTGAGTGAGACCAGATTAAATAATTTGGTCAACTTTAGTGATTTTGGCAAAGCTTCTGGTGAAACAAATGATAAATCAGACTATATATGGTTTTTGTTTGTTTGGCCATATGAAGTTTAATTTTTATAGTATAACTAAATAGATAGAAAACAGCGATACAAAAACAAAAAAACATTACAATCTAGCCAAATTATTAAGAAAAGTATAAAATACTTGTTCTAATTAATGAGGTTTCACAGTTTAAACATTTCAAAACTCACATTGTTACTGAATGTCATAAACAGACTTAGAATCTGTCTCATCTGGTAAATTTGCTACGTTGGCATTAACACCTTTACAGTCTGGGTAAGCACGGGAACGACCTAAACCATTCATCATTAAAGAACTCTTCATTGTATTTCAACTAGATCTGCAGGTGCATCGAGCAACTTTCATGAATTTCTGGGAGTAACGTGAAGATCTTTCGTGATGGATATAAACAATTAAATTTCCTCAACTTACTCGAACCTGCTGTACTTGATATTTTTAGTAAACTGTTGACGAGTTATGTAATACGTATTGGCCAACAAAACACAATTTATTTCATTCCTGTTGCGATTTGTCATGGGAATATTCATAGACCTCCCACGGACTATATAGGAAAGAACCAAGTTATAGTGATTAAAACTGACGCCATACCTTCTCCAAGTCAAGTCACTTGTCTCACTGAATTGATTAATCCACTACGTATACCGAACAAATGAATCTCTCTTCACAATCTCTACGCAAGACAAACTGAAGTGCTTTCCTGAGATCATTGTCAACGTCTCTTATTAAAAATCACTCCTGAATATTTATTGACTATTAGGAGACAGCCACAATGTTATGAAAAAGTAGGTTATATTCCTAGGACATTATGACATATTCTGCGAATCTTCTTGTTACAAATTCCTCGGTCATAAAATTACGTGTTTTTAATGATTCTGAACATGAGGATGCGGTTTCACTAAGCCCTGAAATACGGATCTTGACTTGTCAATGTTCTAGTAACTAATTGACTGACTCTTTTCAAAAACCTTCCCACGTCTCGATTCTGATCGCCTCTTCTCCCCAGAATGAGAGCTAACGTGAGTGACCTTTTGCTTTCGGTTAGGTCCCATACGGCTGCATACTGATGTTGCTGTTAGAGATAGGCAGCCACTACATTACAAAAGGTTACAGCAAAAATTTGGTCTATGTTAATTTTTGACCGATGAAAACCTTGTTCAAAATATTTACCAGATATTCTAACTTTTGTATTTGACCAAGAAAGCAGAGTCAAGGAACGAACAAATCGAGACTGTTGTTAAAGCCAGAAATCATGTGTTTTCCTCATATATTATACATAAGGATTTCGCAACGAGTATTTTTATAGTTGCTCTACCAAACAAGACTCAAAAATTCTAAAACGTTACAGGGTTTGGGTTGGTTGGTTGGTTGGTTGGTTGACCGCTTGATTAGTTTTATGTCAACCTTTATGGGGATATTCAATGCCGAAGTCAGTTTTTGGTAACTATTCCTATTAATAATAACAATTTGTTTCCCCACAATTATGTGGTTTCAAGTATTCCGATCTAATACTGAAAATTCCCAAACCAATCTATCAAACTCAAAAAAGGGAAACTGACAAGTACTACCATTCCAACTAAGAGTGGACCTTTGAGTCCTCCATACACCTCTGGAGCTCCAGTGTCAGACTTTCATCACAGGATGCAATTCAATGTCATACATCACTGCATGCGATACTGTTGGCGTAACCTAGGCCTCACCCACTCAGCAGGGTACCATTTGTCTAGATGATCAAACTCAAGTTCTTTTTATAGTTCCTAGTGTATGACTGTTCCTGCTCTGTCGTTCTAGACTTCATGTTCTTTCTTATCCAGATTGCGTTAGTTTAACGTTTGCATAATATTAAAAAGCGTATGTTTAATAGACTCTGCCAATTACAAAACGGAGATTAAAAAACAATTTCATTCCATTCACAATTCATTCTTTATTTATTGCTGAATATTTGTTTTCGTGCCAAAAACATATGAAGTTTGTCGCAAGGAATAAGAGACAGCATACCTCCTTAAATAGCTTGCTTTTTTCTCAGCACTCGTGCTTACACAAACTGTCGTAAACTTGAGTGTCTCAGTCTTTCCTCCACTTTCCATTTCTTTCAGCTTCACGCCTTGTGTCTTTGAAATAATTTCCGGGGGTGGGGGCTAATTCCGATATTGCATCTTTTTCTTCAATTTAATTAAATATCGAACATTTATTTTGTATCCTTATTTTCTATCATCAAAGAGAAAACATGCACAAAGATATGATTATTGCTATTGGAAATGAATCTGCGAACCAATTTTAAGTGATGGACGAAGTAGTTTGTGTTTTACTTCGAGATAATTGTTTGAGAAAGGCATAAAACGATTTCTCCTTCCAGTCATGAGTAAATAAAGTCGACTGAACTTTCTAACCTTGACAAGTTGTAACGCACCTTATATTTGCCTTGAACAACATTGGTGTCATTGGGAATAGAAATTTTCAGTATGGGCAACTGCCAGTCATTCATACAACCTTGCTTAGATTTGTGCCGAGACAAAAGCTCTGATCCATTGGGTCCAACGAAATTGATGTATGTACAATTATTGTAATTACAAGGGGCAGATATACTCACAGACAAGTTTCAAAGTATCGCTCCCAGGAATTTTTTGCCAAGTATTTGAATGCCAGTCATTCTCTACCTTGAGTTAAAGTGTCACTCCCCAGCTTTCCACCTTCGATAAGTGGAGTATCTAAAAATTAAATATATAAATGTCATGCCTATGTTGGACACGTAATATCATCCACTATCCTCGGCACTCTGGTTAGCGGATGTATCAACCATCTATGAGGTATAATTGAAAGGTTACAGGTCAAAGTTTATAATTGCTGAAGCAAACCCGAAAACAGTAAACATCGAGAATTCAAAGAGATAAAAAATTTAGTTTGTTTGCAACGGGCTTTGTGAGAGTAAAGATGAATGGTTTAAAACTTAAGTGGAACAGACTTCCAATGAGGGTGAGCAATATAAATTGCTTGGTTAGTCGGTTGGTTGATATTTTATGGTATATCAACCCTTCTGAGTTATAAGGTATAAATACGTAGAAACCTATCTCTAATTATAGAGTCGCCACCCACTTTTGTGTTTACAACTGTTTAAAACCTTCCTTAGCCTTAGGGCTTTAGATTTGGCTAAGGAATATATGGTGATACCTTTTGACAAGGTGGAGATAATTAAGCATTGTCATAAAACATTGCTATCCTATGAGGATAGCATATGGATAAAAAAAAGGAGAAAGTGGGAAGTTCGACACGCCAATAGGGGCATATGATGGGGCTGAAATTTGTGAGCTCGTGGGGTGTGTATTATTGTATAGCATTAATAAGATTGTGGACCCTGGTAGCCACGGGCTCTATCTTATGATGGCTTGGTTATCGTAGATAAAAGCACACCGAAAAAATGTGATGGTATTAGAAAAAGATTGCATAGGCTGTTTAGAAAATTTGGATTTAAGTTAGATATACAAACAGACCTAAAAATTGCCGATTATCTTGATGTTACTTTAAACCTATACAATGGAACTGTATCTCCGTTTGGAAAAAGGAACCAGGACCTGCGTTATGTGGACAAGGGATCCAACCACCCAAACCAGGTATTTAAATATATCTCTAAGG
Organism: Sepioteuthis lessoniana; assembly: GCA_963585895.1. Lineage (NCBI taxonomy): Eukaryota > Metazoa > Mollusca > Cephalopoda > Myopsida > Loliginidae > Sepioteuthis > Sepioteuthis lessoniana. Next base: position 8,621 of record CAUZXS010002725.1, read on the forward strand.
GAATAGAGCATAGGTTATCAAATAACTCCTCTAATAAGGAAATTTTTGAACGGAGCAAGCAGGAGTATGAGGAGGCATTGAAGAATGGTGGATATAGCATCAAATTGGAATATAGGGATAGAGAGAGAGAAGTAATACGCAAAAAAGAAGAAATAGACCTAGAAAAATCCTATGGTTTAATCTCCCGTATAACATGGAGGTAGTCAATAACTTAGGGAAAGAATTCTTTAAGTTTTTAAAAAGAAATTTCCCCAGTGAGAACCACTACATTAGATATTTAATAAGAATTGTGTTAAATTAAGCTATAGTTGTATGCCCAACATCAATGGCATAATAAACAAAGAGAAAAATAAAGTGATTGTTAAATGTAATTGTAGGGATAAGGTCCCACTGGAAAGCAAATGTAAGCAGGAATGTGTGGTGTATAAAGAGGAAGTGTATAGTGATCTGAGTAATGATAGAAATAAAAAGGTATATTTTGGGTCGACGCAAGGGGAATTTAAGACAAGGTACTATAACCATAGAACGAGTTTCTCCCACGAGAAATATAGGCATAGTACCATGTTATCTAGTTATGTGTGGGAGGTCAAAGATAAAAAAAAAGGAATAGATCCAATACTGAAATGGGAAGTGATAAAGAAATGCCGTAAATATAGGGCTGGCGACAGGGACTGTTTGCTTTGCCATGAGGAAAAATTAGCAACAGCTTCTTGTAAAAGTAGGGATATGTTAAACCAAAGGTCGGAGGTTTTAAACAGTTGTAAACATAAAATGAGGTGGCTACTCTATAATTAGAGATAGGTTTCTACGTATTTATACCAGAGGTTTTTTTAATAAACTAGATATTAAAAGTAAGGTTTTTTGTTCATTTTATTTATTTATTTTTTCTTTTGTATGTAAATTTTAAGCTGAGTAGGTTTTTGGTGAATATAAAAAATGGTGTTTTCTCCTTTGTCGTCGGTCGGTGCGAGACTCCCTGATGATCCGTTGAGGTGAAACTTTAGTAGGAGAATTCCGACTCGCGATTTAAGTTAATTTTGTAATTGGCTCCACTCTTGTAATTGTAGCATTGCAGCGTTTTACGGTGGGTTTTATTTTCCTTTGGACCAACTGACTGCATATCTCTTGATTTTTTCAACTGGTGTGACGGAGTTGGTCTTTTCTTCTTTTTTTTTTTTTTTTGTCCTATGATATTTTTTCTTTTTTGCCCTGGGCGGTGATTCGAGATATTTTTATCTCTTGTTCCTGGCGGTTTTTTTTCTTTTTTCCTGGTAACCGTGAATGCTAGGAGATAGTAGGTTAGTATATATATACATATATATATATATATATATATAATTTCAAGGAGGAAAGTCTGTAGTTAACTTTATTTTTAAATAAGAGCTCACTTGTTTGCACACAGTTGAATGGATTCATGTTCTGCTATTCAACATTAATAATTCTGCTTATCAAGTACAGATGAGCATTGTAAGAAGATAGCGGTTTCAATTCCTACCTAAGCCGACCAGAAGTTTACTTGGTCAAAAACGTGGTGCAATAGACAACAACTATGGAAGGCAGTAATTACTGGGGATACGGTTACAAGACTCAGCATTCCTATCCGAGGTCGCGGTTAATCACCTGAAAAAGGCCAGAGGGGAAATTTGGCCGAAACGTAGTGAAAGAAGAAACAACAGAAAAACTACCAAGATGAGGACAAAAAGTCCGCAATAAATAAAGATTAATCCTCAGATTAAGAAGCCTCGTCTCAAAAGGATTCCAAATAAAGACAAAACACTTCTATTTTAAACAATTCAGTTTAGTATAAGTACGCAGTTTATCCATAGATAGGACCCTATCAGTTTGATCTATAGATAGAACCCTATCAGGTGCTACCACTACGGGCCAGAGTGGACCTGGGAGCTATGGCAATGAAGGGGTACTCGACATTTCTCAAAGCTCCAGCATTACTGGAAGATTACCATCAGATTATTTAGTGTCATATTCCGGACACTTGTTGGAGGGGGGTCTTACTCCTCTGTAGAGATGCAGTCAATGTATTATACAGCCCCAGCAAACTGGGCAAGCTTAATAATGGTATCTCTGATATTGACAATTGTTTCAAATTCGAATAACTATGATAATGAGAAAGGCGTTTATGATAATGAGAAAGGCGTTTATAGCAACTGGAGGTGCGCGTGGTGTAATGGTTATGGTCGTGGGAAATGAACACGGTGTCACGAGTTCAAATCCTGGACGAGACTGATTGCATTTCAAATTGCACTAATACCCTTGGGAAAGGTATTAAATCCAATTATTCTCCCTCCAGCTATGGGTAAATAGTAGGGCAGACTAGGTTCTTCAGCCTTGGTGAGGCAACTAGTCTAGGAGAAGGAAAACTCTGAATTCAAACCTGTTAAACTCCGCTTAAAAAATTGACCTTGTGTCATATCCTGCCCGAGCGGAGGGGTTGGTAAATATGTTATAGCAACTTGGGAAATAATGTATTCATGGATTCATAAAGACATTAACAATAAGAAGAATAATGTCCAGGGAAATATTATACAAAGGTCACTGATAGATTTTTAGTGATGCTCTTAAACACATCACGTGTGATTTTCTAATTTACTAAGCTTTACAACGTCTGGCACATGGACATTACATTACTTATTGTACCTGCTGTTTACTAAGTGGTCACCCATCGAAGTAGTCAGCAAGTTCATCACAGCTTAACTTGGGTGATCTGACAAAAACCGATACTTTTATCGTGACATTTAATGTAGTATGTAGAGCTCTGAATTGTAAAGTAATTTATTGTGTGTAAGATACAATGTTATATAAACAACATTTGGTCTGACGTATGGAATTAAAGACTCGCATATAATGAAATTTAAAAATCAACAAACTGAAGGATCAAACTTACTGTTAGATCAAAAATGTTTACAAAATTTAGCTTGCTCAAATTTTAAGCCAGATGTGGAGGAACACGAGAATGAACCAGAGAGAGAAAACATTGTAAGTGTGAAACAATTTCTAAAAGTAGGTATATGGTGAAAGGAATTATAAGTACCTACACAAAATACAGATAGATAATTATATCATTGCATATATATATATATATATATATATATATATATATATATATATATATATTTACAAAGAAGTCGCGTCTGCTTTGGTATGTACGTATCGACTTTTAAGTCAGAAAAAGCATGTCATTGTGCATTAAAATCGTCCAAACATTTTATATGTTTATATGGAAAAGAACAAAATTATTTTTTTATTTATACTTATTAGATAAAATCATTTGATTATTAAAAATCAATCGATTTTTAGAACTCTTCGCAGTAAGTATAAAAAAAAACATGAGGAACTTTTTAGTTCTGCTTAGAACATGCCATGCTAAAATCTCATGCGGATTTCATTTGCGAACTTTAAATTTGCTCTTTTTTGAAAATTATTATTTTGTAATTTAATACTAATTGTAAAAAAATAATTAATTTTTTGTAGAACTAAAAAAAATCATGAAAATGTTCGAAACAAAGGGATACTATTCTAATTGTAATCCGAAAAAAGATATTGTAATTAAAAAAACTTTCAATTCTTAGTTCTTAACTTTTTTTTATTGTAAGAACACATTTTTATTCATAAGCTTTTTTATTGTGTTGAACATTGACCGAAGGACCCCTTTTGACCTGCCGCGTAAAATATGTGGGTGACATAACAAAAAATAAACCTGTTTCCTAAAGCAAACATAACGCAGGTATTTCCTATGCGGAGGTGCCGCGTAAGTTCCGTTTTTTGGTATGCTAGACAAGAAGTGTGTCCATATACTCTACTTCAGCTTGAGGTGTGACCACGAGTATTTGCTAGGGCGTCCGGAAAAGTATATCAACCAGGGGAGATTTGGACACCAGAGAAGACGAGCAGAAAACGAAAAAGACCGACAGAAAAGCAACTAGATTTTACACCGCTCTAGGCGCAGGCCTTGCGTATGACTACCCATGGTTGAAAAGTAGAGAAAAGCCTGCGCTGTAACAGACTACTGAAAGCAGAGAAGCGTAGAGAATTTAAAATGATTCGGTTTTTTTAGATGGCCATGACGAGACTCACAAAAGTAGAAAAGCGAGTAGATACGAAGATGACTCGTTGCCTTGAGATGGCCCTATACCAGACTTGCGAAAGTAGAGAAGCAAGGTGAATCTAAAATGATTCAATGTCTTTAGGTGGGCCTGTACCAGTCTCTCGAAAGCAGAACGAAGAAGAAACGACTCACTGAAGGTTCGTATCTCTCTGTGTACATCTGAGCCGTCTTCGACTCTCTCCTTCACTTTACAATTTCCTATATTTCCGATAATAAAAGGAGAAAAAAAGAGGCAGATTATATTCTTATACACTAGCCTTGTTGTTATACTCCCCTATATACAACAATTGTACCAACCAATAGTGTTGCATTTTCAAAAGATAAAAAAGAAAAAATTATAAAAATTGAATGAATAACTCTAGAACTCAAAAACTGATTTTTAAACGAAATTTTTCATATTTCTCCCTACAAAATTTACCTATTTTTAATCAGTGTAACCTAAAACTTTTTAAAATCTTTTTTAAAAAGAAAGAGACTATTTATAGAACAAACACTTTTCATTTGAAATGATACATAAAATTTTCTACTTAAGAATAAAGAGACATTTTTAATTCTAGGCTTCTTTTTATTGTTACATTTTTATAGGGTGAAAAAGAAAACAAATTATTAGAATTCATTTTTATTACTGAAACTCAAAAGGCAATTCAAAACTGAATTTAAAATTTTGTCATATTTTTTTTAAGTATTTAAAAAAGATAAAATCTAAACTATGTTTCAAATTCCACACGAGTTTAGGCTTTTTTTTAAAATAATATCTTAAATAAAAACGAAAAAAAATCCTAAAATGAAAGAATTTGTGAATTCTTAGATGCTTCTAAGATTAAGATTTTGAAGGGTAAATTAAAAAAATTGCATTAAATCTATGCTGCTTTTTCGAAAATTATTAACTGCAAACAAAAACAGAGCACTAAAATAAAAACTTGCTGGGGATAGAAAAAACTCTGGAAAATGTTTTAAACCTTTAACCTGTATAGGTATGTATTATTTCAAATGGACACTAAAAAAAGAATAAAAAAGATAATTCATAAAAAGGATACTTTTCAATGTAATTAATAGGCGAAATCTTTCAACAAGAAATAAGAACAATTTTTAATTCTAAGATTATTCCTTTTCTCCTCCTTTCTATCTCACAGACTGATGTTCAAAAGTCCTTTTAATCCGGTCATGGACAAGGTTCTTCAGCAAATATATATATATATATATATATATATATATATATAAGACAGTACACTCGTCCACAACAAACCCGGGGGTGATTCCATTTCCAATCTGCTGATCACTCCGCTGGTCACTCCGTTGATCGGATATATATTCGAATGATACGATCAATCTGTTATCTGTCCTTGCGTTTTTTAGATCCAGACAACAGATCAACTGCTAGTCGAAGTCACCGGTCGACAGGTAGACGGATGAGACCGCACAATTAAGAAAGTAAAATAAGTCGACGCCAACAAAGAAAAAAACACGGCTTTGTAACAATAATATTCAGTCAGAAAAAAAATGTCTTTAACAACGGTACAAGGATTCACTCCTCCCAAGGGTGGAAGGGGGCTTAAGTTAGAGACCCGGTACACAAAGTAACAGTCAGTCTATTCTTCGTATAAGTTTAGACTTGTCTACTTTCGCTGTCTACAGCCTGGTGCAAGGCAATCTCAATAGCCATTATGTTTGCTTTCTCTCAATCATTGGTATAATTTTACAGTGTTGTAATATGATGAGCTTTCTTCCCTTTCTATACCCTGGATAATCTGGTAGAAGGTCAAGATGTGGAATCTAGTGGTGGCCTTTTGCTATTGACGCGTTATTTCGGGCTTTGTCTGTCTCCAACTATTGTGCCTTCTTAATTCACTTTGCTTTTTCTACAGTCAGGGTAGTCTGGTCAAACAATATGTGGTATACAACCAAACATGTTTAGATAGATAGATAGGTAGATAGATATCTGTGTGTGTGTGTGTGTGTGTGTGTGTGTGTGTGTGTGTGTGTGTGTGTGTGTGTGTGTGTGTGTCATCGCCTTCTTTTGTGCCTTTGTAATCAAGCAAAAAGCAGGAAACTGTAAGTAGCAATCCACCTATTCTTTGGGGTAATATATATATATATATATATATATATATATATATATATATATATATATATATATATATCAACCAATCCACAAGATCTGTCCTTCTCGAGGGAGATAGGGTTGTACCAAAAAATATGATGAATGGAAAGCGTTCAATTGTGTTCAAACAAATGAGATCCTGCTTATTTGAAATGTTATCTACAAGGTATTCGTTTAGAAATCTCGGTATATATATATATATATATATATATATATATATATATATATATATATATATATATGATTTTAGCATTAAAAAACCTCTGATTGTTGATATGCCATGAACCCAAACAACCAAAATAACCAGCCATCAGCCATGAGAGTTTTCCTTTTGCTTGACCGGTAGACATGCAATGATTATTGAGCACAGTCTACCGTGCTATTTACCCGTAGTTGGAGGCAGTATAACAAGATTCAGACCTTTTTCAAGGTTATTAGCGCTATATGAAATGCACAGTACAACAACTTTCGTGCATTCAACACTGTCATGATTTATTTGTTTAACAGCCGCTTTAAATTTTATCTAAAAAATTTATCTTTCTTGACTTTTAAAGTACACACATACAGATACACATATATATACGTGTGCTGGGGAAGGGTTGAAGACATTTAGTAAAATAAAGGCAGCAAAAATAATAACATCCCTGTATAATCCCTACTATGAAAAATAGTAGGGAAACGTGGAAATTAACCAAATCACAAGAAAAGAAAGTCGTAGTTACCCAGAGATCAATGGAAAAGACAATGCCAAGAATAATTCAAAGGAAATGAAAAGAGATTAATTCGGATTAGATAGCAGAACAAGGTAAGAAATATAATTAAAGTCGTTAAACTACAGAAATGAGAGTGTTCAGGTTACGTAGCTCGTAGGAAGGATTACAGATAGGATTAACAAGAATTAACAGCAGTATGATGCTAAACAATTAAAAAGCAGATTAAGAACTGACATAATCTGGAAAGATGAGAAAGCAGTGTTTGCTGGTCTTGCAATGACTCTCATATTCGTAACAGATGGTATTGGGAAAATGCAACAATTAATTTAAATTGGCTGCTGCTATATATATATATATATATATATATATATATATATATATATATAGTGGCCGCTCCTTTCAATTGTGACATACGAGGCACAAACAACTTTCGTCAGTTCTGATGCTTGTCTCGTATGAGATTTCGAACCAGCCATAGATTTGCATACGAGTCCGCAGATAGTTAATGCAGATGATTTAATAAACGAAGTAGCTGACGTGACTGATTTTCGCCTTCTTCCTCAATTCCGTAAGATGTTTGAAATAGATTTTCTCAAACTTTTTGACGGCTTTTTGACATTTTGCTCAGGGAATAGAAACAAATTACACAAATGTATCAATAGGTACACCAATAGCAAAATGTTATTTTTAAACCTGTTTTTTGTGGTTTCCAGCATTTTTCCAATCATGAATCTGACTATAAATTAGGATCTTTGTAATTCTATAGGCTCTCATTCGGATGACATGTCCAACCTATTTCAATAGTAATGCAGTGAAGATAGTTTCTATGCTGCCAATATTGTACTAGCCAAAGATATCAGAGTTCAATATTCAATCTCGTAGTGTTTATCCACAGATCGAAAGAAGACAACGCTTGTGAAAAAGCCGGTTAACTTATGATCGATAATGGTTCCAGGACTCCTATCCATACAAATGATTGGAGAGTGACAAAATTATTTACATTTCGTCACGACTCGTTGATATATAACAAAAAAAGAATCGGTAGCAGTATTTTTTAAAGATTCAAAACCCGACAACTGTGTAAACGATTCAAAACCCTACAACTGTGTTTTTAGAAGGTTTATGAAGAGTAGCTAACCCTCCGAACGTTACGCAGGAACCGATCACCAGAATTATCAGTATGTAATTGGACATTAAACAAGGGCAGTTCACCAAAGAAAACTCGACTCGGTTCTTAGAAAAATTAAAAATAAGAAAGCTGCAGGGCTTGACGAGATTCCCCCAGAAGTGTGGAAGACTAGACAATTCGACCTCATACTACTCCGACACTGCAACGCAGTCTATAACCAAAATCCGATAGACTGATGGACGAAGGAATGCATCCTCCCCTTCCCTAAAAAGGGTGACCTCGGATTAGCCAAGAACTATCGAGGTATAACACTTACATCCATAGCAGCCAAAATCTACAATGCCCTACTACGAAACCGCATAGTACCCCAAATCGACAAAATCCTGAGGAAAAACCAAAATGGCTTCAGAAGAAACAGGTCCACGACCTCACAAATATTGACCATCCGTAGAATCCTAGAAGGCGTGAGGGCAAAAAACCTACAGGCGACATTACTATTTGTCGATTTTGCCAAGGCCTTCGATTCCATTCACAGAGGGAAGATGGAACAAATCCTATTAGCATACGGCCTACCAGAAGAAACCGTAGCAGCAATAACGATTCTCTACAGAAACACCAAAATGAAAGTGCGTTCACCGAATGGAGACACAGAATACTTCGACATTGTAGCAGGAGTACTACAAGGGGACACGCTAGCCCCATACCTCTTTATCATCTGTCTAGACTACGTACTTAGGACATCGATCGATAACATTAGGAAAAACGGCTTCGTGCTGACAAAGAAAAGAAGCAGAAGGTACCCTGCAAAAACAATTACCGACGCCGACTACACCGATGACATAGCGCTACTGGCCAATACACCCAACCAAGCCGAAACACTACTGCATAGTTTGGAACGAGCCGCTGCAGGCATTGGACTCCATGTTAATGCACACAAAACTGAATTTATGTGCTTTAATCAGAAAGGCGACATCTCCACACTAGACGGAACCTCTTTGAAACTGGTTGACAAATTCACCTACCTAGGAAGCAGCGTCTCATCAACCAAAAAAGACATCGACACACGGCTAACGAAGGCATGGACAGCTATTGATAGGTTTTCGATCATATGGAAATCAAACCTGGCCGATAAAATGAAACGCAGTTTCTTCCAGGCTGCGGGCGTGTCGATACTGCTATATGGATGCACTACTTGTACGCTGACTCAACGGTTGGAGAAGAAGCTAGACGGCAATTATACAAGAATGTTAAGAGCAATATTGAACAAGTCCTGGCAGCAACGCCCCACAAGGCACAAACTATACGGACACCTACCAACTATCACGAAAACTATCCAAGGTAGACGAACCAGACATGCCGGACACTGCTGGAGAAGCAAAGACGAGATCGTAAGTGATGTACTCCTGTGGACCCCCGCATATGGCCAATCAAAAGCAGGACTACCAGCTCGAACATACATACAGCAGGTATGTGATGATACGGGATGTAACCCTGAAGACCTGCCAGAGGCGATGAATGATAAGGAGACGTGGAGAGAGAGGGTCAGGGATATCTGTGCTAGCCGCACGACATAATGATGATGATGATGACGATGAAGAGTAGAAGTTGGTTTTACAATAATTTTAATTGTAAAATCAACTTCAGGATTTCAACTCCTTTATCTCACCATTTTTTGGGTATCCAATCCAATAGAGTTATCATATATATATATATATATATATATATATATATATATATATATATATATATATATATATCATTTAGATATATCATTTAACATTTAATATTTCTTCGTGCAAGCCATAATTAAACTCAGATCATTAAAGCAAAATTTTAAAGATTATAAGTTTTATGCAACTAAATTAAAAGTAAATTCTATTTCCATAATTGAATTTTATTAATGTTTTCATTCAAAAACTATGAAGATAAATAATTCATTCAGCTGAAACGGAATAAATTAGATAAAATAAAAAATGACTGCGGTAAATAATATCTGAAAAAATAAAAACAAAAACAAAAACGCTATGCATATAGACCATCTTTTTTACCAAATTAAAAGCAGCTGAATATACACTACCTTCACACACACACACACACGCATATATAATCTAGCTGTATTCATACACGTATATATATATATATATATATATATATATATATATATATATATATATATATATATATATATATGTATATATATATGTATTTATGTATAAGCTATGTCAAGAACTTATCGTACTCATGTATATTGTCAAATTTAAATAGCGTATTCAGACCGAAAAAAAAAACAATTCTCTGTCTTTTTTTGTTTCCGTCTCTCAATCCAAGATGGATTATCCATCTTTGTTAGAATATTCAAACTTACAAGACAAAAGAGGAAGCTTCTTATCAATATGAATAGATTCGAATTTTCCTGCTGAGAAAACGCGAGTGAAATGTTCGCTTCACACGAAAACGATAAATTAACAACACCGGTTATTTGCAAATGTTTGAATTCATATTAAAGACTCTGACAAACAGAATTGAAATAAGATATACATTTTTAAAGTATCTCTGTCCCATAATTGTTATTAAAATTATTTTTTAAAAAAAAAAGCAAATAGTATGGGAAAGAACTAGTATTATTAATAGATTTTATTAGGATATTACAAAATTCCAGTACTGCCGAAGAATTTAAAGCAAAAGCAGGAAAACGTGGTCAATAGCAGTTGGATCGACAGGTGACGCAGTGAATCTGTCACGTCGAGAGCTTGCGTGCTAAAAATTACTTTCATAACCCAATTTACCTGCTGACCTATGTAGTAAAAGCATGTATGAGTGGGGACGATGAAATTAGATTTCACTAACACTAGTCTATATAGTCTTCCTTCACTTTAGTGAGGTCGTTCGGTACAATGGTCTTCTTATTATTACTTATTTACTCCTTTGAGAGATTCTCATGTCAGAGATTCTCCCTGGAGTTTAAGTGATAGTAAGTCTTCTCAAGTCTCCAGGGCTCTTTTCGGTATTCTTGCTGATCTTAGTAATACTGTAGTCTTGATGGCCTCGACTTGTCCTCTAATTTCCAAGCCGTCCAGTCCCTTTGCCTAATTGGAAACGTACACCTGAAGTTGATTTTACAATTAAAATAATAGTAAAATCAAGGGATCTCCAGTACACCAATCCCAATTGGTATCACCGGTACATTCATGTTCCATAGTTTGTTTGTTTTTTTAGTTCTTTAGCAAGGTCGAGGTACTATTCTCTCTTTTCGCTTTCTCTTACTTTCAATCTGTGTTCTGCAGGGACGACAAAACCCACTATTCAGCAGGTTCTCTTTTTCTTTTCTTTTTTTACAAAAACAAATTTTGAATATCTGGTCCTCTGGCTGAGATTTGGGCGTCTCATTCTCCGGGACAGGTTCTGATTTGTTGCACAACTCGCTATGGATTACCTTCCCCATCCTGTCGTGTCTCGTTTTGTTCTCTTTTTGCACTAATCTACAGCATGCGCTTATTATATGATTTATCGCTTCGTCTCTATCACCACATAAACTACTTTTACAATTTTGTTGTGTTTCTATTTTTCTTTAACAGAGTTTGTCCTTATAGCAATGTTTTGTACTGTTTGAAGAAATTCAGTTTCTCTCTTAAGGTTTCCCTTTCTTAGCCATTTCCAGCTCTTCTCGTGTGAGATTTCGCTTGTTAGTCGCTTAAAATGCCCATACAGTTGTTTTCCTTCCCATTGTTGTTTTCTAGTAATTGTTGTTCTGTTGATCCTTATGTTGTTAGTGTTGCTTCTGGTCGCTGTAATCAGTGTTTCTTTGCTCTTTTTTATATAGTCTTCCAGACGTCTTATCGAGGTATCTTCAATACTGGTGATTCCTCTTCCTCCTTCTTTTCTGGGCGTATACTGTTTGTCTACGTCATCTCTGTGATGTAAGGCCTCATGGATGGTCATGAGTTTTCTTTTTCTCTGGCCCATGAGTTTAATTTCTTCTCTCGTCCACTTTAAGAATGGTCGCGAGTATCTTACGAAGGGGATACCCTGGTAATTATCTCTTTGATGAGATTTCTACTATAGAGTTTGGTTTCGAGTTGTTTTCTCGTTCTCCTGAAGTATTCTTTTTATTTTTTTCTTTCATCTCCACTTGTTTGATGGTGTCCGTTTCCAGTATTCTCAAGTATTTGTAAGTTTCCTTTTCTCCGAGCGTTCTGTTTTTTTCTTGACTTGCTAGTTTATTCATTTCCGTTATTTGCCGTTTTCCGTTTTTTAGCATGGCACATTTTTTAATGCCAAATTCCATCCCTATATTGTCACTGTATATCCTCACTGTCTATATAAGGGTTTACAATTCTTTTTCATTTTTGGCAAACAGTTTGATATTGACCATGTATATTAGGTGGTTGATTTTTTTCTTGCTATTTATGAAGTTTGTATAAGCCTGTGCATTTCCTAAATATGTGATTGAGTGGCATCATCACTATTACAAATAATGCATCTCCCAGGAAAATTTCTCTCTGGATTTTCACTTCAACTAAGCTTTTTTCATCCTTCTGGCAATTACACTCTCCAGTTTTTAATGGCGTTCTCGATAAACTGTATGACTTCCTCGGATATCTTGTATATTTTTGAATGTTGCTCAGAGTGAATCGAGATGTATTTTCCTCTAAGGACTTTCTTCGGGTCCTTTTAACTCTTTTTACATGTTGTTTGTTCATTCGGCTTTTCTGCTATGTTCTCTTAGTTCTCGTATTTGGCTCCAAAATTGTTTTGTTTTCTTGTCATCCGGTTTTCGATATGTCTTCATGCATTATCCTCCGACTGGCGGTCAGAGTTTTTTCGCTATTTTCGAATCTCCTTTTTTATTTGTATTGTTTTATCCTGACTCGATATCTTTATATTCTTCCTTCTGATTTATTTCCTCCGGTTGTTTTATTTGTTGTGTTGCTTTTCTCTTTTCATCCCAACATATTCCAACGTTTTTCCTCTGTTATCATTTTTGCTTGTTGCCGTAGATTTCCTATCTGCATTCCTAGTCGAATTTCAAATCCAGGTTTTGAGTTTCTGTTCGTATTCTTAAAGGTAACACCGATTTTATCACAGACTAATTTCGCTCTCGCATAGATTAGTTCGTTTAATTCCGTGATGTTCGTTGAGATGTGTGTTGATAGTTCATATACTTTTTCAGTTTCTACCTTGACTGTTTTCCAGTCTTGATTTCTTAGTGATGGTAATCTAGTCTTCATTTCGGACATAATTTCTTTATAATCTCTATATTCATTTTTTGCTTATTTATAATTGCAAAATGACTGTTCATTGAGTTTTTCTTTCAATTATATTACATATAGAGAGATAGATTCGTATCTTAAAAAGACGTGACATTTTAGAAAATGTTTATTAAAGCAATATACTTATAATATTCTTAGAGGATAAAATATCAATTGCTATATATATATATATATATATATATATATATATATATATATATATAATTAAGGGGTTTTGAACTATTCCACAACGTCAAGTAAGAACATTAAGTTTTTAAGTCCCAAAAACTCACTCATTTGGAGGTTGTAGGTTTAATCCTGACAGCAGACGAGCAACAAGACAGAAATACTTAACACTTGTACCCGGAATCAGAACAGGCGTCCCACGTGGATTCAATAAAGGACGTAGTTCGAAGTTCCATGAAGGTTCCCGAGTTCGACAAACACCTGAAGAAGGCCGGAGGACATATCGTAGAAATAACAATAAAGATGAAGACAATAGTTCAAAAACCCTTAATGACAAAAATCATCAAGCTTCGTCTAAGAAATTTAGACAACTAAAAGATATATATATATATTTATAAGTTGACCAACCATAGTCGAGAGTGACTATCGCTACTACACCCTTGATCCGTACCTTATAATGCTGAGTGTTAAGCAAGGAGATATAAAGTACCAATTTTTAAGTCTCTAGTATGACTCGACCTGGGATTAACGTTAACCATTACGCATATATATATGTGTATATTTGTATTTATATATATACAACGCAAACTTCAGTGAGAAGGACAATACGAGGGTTATTTTTCAAAAGTTGAGTAAGAGTTCTTTAAATTGTTTCTATGAGAAAAAGATTGAAGGACATGCCAGATTTTTTCAGACGTAGATTCAAACTTTGCCAAAGAAAGAAATAATTCCCCGATTGTCTCCCCGTCTAGCAAAGACCCTGCCATTTTTTTGGCTCAATTTCAACCAATTTTTTAACCAACTTCAATTCTAATCAACATTTTTGAAATTGTAAAAGTCATGATTGAAAAATCTTTAGGCTAAACTTAGAAATTCAGCTCAGACTGATTTTCAGTTGGGATTTGTCTCTCACACTCGATGCCTAACTGTTGTTCCTTTTACTATAAAAGGATGTTTATCTCAAAACCCTTACCTATTCTTTTATCAATCGTTCGGAGAGGCACTCTATTCACTCCCTCCCCATATACGTGCTGAGATCCTTTCTGCCATGGACATGTTAAACTACTTAGAGGGGATTTCCTTTCATCTTGATCGTCACATGACCTAAAAATTTAATTTTAGATTTTAGATTTTTTTATGCAACCAGATGAAGTCTGAAAATAACACAATTAAATATTTATTCGGAATATTTATTATTCTCACTAGATTTTCTGCGATCCCTCCGAATGAAATCGAATCCGTCTTGTAACATATTGACCTTCGACCCAGCCGTCAATCGAGAAACAGGTGCATCCAGTCGAAGATATCACCTTGAAATGTGGACGGGTTGAATTTGGTGCAGATGCGACGCCTACAAGAAGCAGGTGGATGTCAAACAATTATATAACCCGGTGACACAGACATTTCGAGTTAGTTGGAGTCAGTTAGTTGGAGTTCGAGGCAGTGAGAACCAGCTCCCAGCAGAGGGCTTGGGCTCTCAGGACTCCTGGTTGAGCAGCCCAGCAGAATGAGAAAGAAGTGCTGCTATAGTCAGAGGAACTTGGGGTCAATATATTGCAGTCTGTTCAGTCTCCAACTCACCTCTCACACACAACCCTTTCGCAACCCTTCCGAATAAAGTGTGAGAGGTATATTTTTCTAAAGAAGTGCGTTCGTTCGTCATTATTGTTGATTATGTTTCCGCATATATATGTATACGTATAGTTGTATCACGGCTACACAACAGTCTCCTGTACTCCAAGCTCCATGTAAACAAGGCAGAAACCGTACAGAATAAACAATAAAAGTAAATAGAATGTCCTTTGAACATAAATAATTATCCTAAACTTTAATAAAAAAGATTCTACTTCCTTTATTTTTAATAATAACTGTCTTACGAACCAAATGTAATTTGAGTAAGAACAATCAACATGACTTACTGAGCAACTTAATTATAAAAGCTATCAACAAAATTATCGCTTATATATAAATGTCACGAAGCCCAGACGGAAAATGAATTACAAAACACAATTATTTAATATAGGGACAGATATTAACTTTATATATATATATATATAATGAAGTCTCTCGTCAGTCTTTACGTATGAGGGCCCTACAGTTCGGTCAAAGATGTGAAATGTGGGACAACCTACACTGGTTTATATTTTGATGTGAAGCTACACTTTTGGATGAGGTGATAACAAGAATGGTAAACCAATGGAAGAAGGACTCTCCAAAACAACACTCCTCAAATATTGAATTCAGAATTTTTTTCTTCTTCTAGACCACATACTTTAACAAGGCCAAAGAGCACAATCTGCTCCACAATATTTTACATAGCTGGGATATAGTAGAAGAGACCGATCCATGGTTTTTGCAAGAGCATTAGAACAAATTGAAACGTAAACAGCATCGGCTAGGGTCGTCCAGGATCTTGGAATTGGATTAAGGAATTCGCCTTGTCGAGTGCATTTCTTTAAGATCATAACCCTTACACCACACGCGTATCCATGTATATATATATTTATATATACACAGGGAGAGAAAGAGAGAGAGAGAGAGAGAGAGATTTCGCTTCAGTTTGAAATAGATTTCTTGTCATCACAAAACTCTCCTCATACACAATCAATATGCAAATATAAATGCCATATCGATTAAACGTCGCATAGCTCTTTATAAAAATCTGTGTTCGATGTTGCATTGACTAATAAGATCCGAAGTTGGAAGATTAACGGCTCACTGGGCTTCATTCTTTGATGAACATTTGAAAGAAAAATTACGGTTGAGGGTTATTGATATTTATATATAAAGTTGATATGTCTGTTTCTTGATCGTTAGTTTTCCGGCTCCGAATTCTACATAGAATTGTGACGAAAGAAAATCGCCTCTTCTTGCCTCAAACAACTTTCAATGTAGCAAGAAATATAACTCGAAAAAAGGCTGCAAGTTTTTCGAATGAGATAATTTGCATGTTGTGTTTTAAAAATCACTTATTCTAAACGAATTTTTGGAAAAAAAAAAAAAAAAAAAAAAGCTTGCAAATCAACACCTACGTTTTTCCTTTTCATTCCTTTTTTAAAAACCTGTTTTCTTTTAGTTTTTTCTTTTTCTTTTTCTTTTGCTTTTTGGATTAAAAAAATCTTATTGTTTATTAAAACTTTTACGAGCATTCTTGGCTCCAATAATAATGTTATTAACATTCATATTATCAAAAACCGACAACGTTAGCCATCTCGTAATTCGGATCACCCAACTAAAACGTCAATCAAATTTTTCTCAAAAGTAAAATAAGATAATCATCCAAAAAATGAGCTACTTACGTCACAAATATAGTCTTAAATGTGTGTTTTTGTTATCATTGAAAAGGTTTTTACACGAAGACTCTTCATTATTCATTTCGGGAAAAAAATGACCTGCAGACAACGCATAGGCTCTCACCAACATGTGTAGCTTTAATATTAACCATCGTGGCACACCCTGCCGACGATGCTTAGAATACACGCACTATTTCCCCTGCAGTGGGGTATGACTTCTCCAGAAAGATGAGTACAGGGTATAACAATAAATTGCATTTGATAGAAAGGCACACTTTCGGCAGCTTTGTGGAGTACGAAAACATTCCTACATTGCCATTACTCCCAGGTCCACTCTGACTAAAGGTAGTTGTATCTGTTAAGGTTCCATTTATAGGTCAAATAGATTTGTTTAAAAATGATTTGTAAAAGACAGTGAACGTGATTCCCTACTACTTAGCATGAAATAACATTAGATGTCTGTCAATCAGTCAATGAATTTTATCCTGGTGTAATGCAGTTTTTCATGCAGCAGGGTAATGTATGCAACCTGTAATTTTGCTGTACAAGATTTCAGTCACGAAAAATGCTAAAACTTAGACAATATTTCAAAAATTCGGTTCTTTTGTGAGTACACCTCATATATATAAAGCTTTAAAGGCGTTCTTGTTGTAATATCGCAGGAAATGGACACGGCGATACGACTTCAAATTCTGGACATGACTATTTACATTTTACATAGCCCTCAAAATATCTTGGGAAAGATATGAATTGAATTACTCTCCCCCAACAACTATGGGTAAGCAGTAGGGTAGGCAAGGCTTTTTAACCTTAGTATGGCAACCGGCCTAGGAGAAGGAAAACTCTTATTCCAGACTCTTTAAACTCTGCTAAAAATTTACCTTTCGTCACATCTTGCTTGTACGGAATATATATATATATATATATATATATATATATATATATATATATATACACATTACAACATTATATGGTTGTCACTTTCTCACTTAGTGGGTTAGTGACAATCCAAATGCTGTATAATTTGGAGAATGTTCAATATCTGTGATAGAGCTATTATATAATATAATGATAAATAGATATGAATTAGTTTTTTATATATATTTAATTGCATTGATGCTTATTGGCGACTCCTGGTTTCATGACGTCTTAATACATCAATCATCAAGCAGAAAAAATATTTTGGAGAAATCGAAAAAATCGAAAAGATATAATCAAAAGAATTTTTACGTTAGAATTGCGTATTAGTCTTTTTACTATATATATGTATATATAATTTCAAGAAAAAAAACAATATTCGGTCACATTAGGATTATAAATTTATTTCCATCCGGTTAAAAGCATTGATATGAATCGAAAACTCCATATTAATGCTCTTAACAGGATGGAAATAAATTTATAATCCAAATGTTACCGAATATTGTTTTTCCTGAAATAATATTTGCTCTGAGAAATTATTTACATAACCAGGAATATCTAAATATTTGAATTTTGAATAGTTTAATTGTCCTGACAGAATTGTTCCCTACTCCGGATTTACTGGATTGAAGAATACACACACACACATATATATATATATATATATATATATATATATATATATATCTTCTTTTCCAAATCGATATTACACTCTTTAAAAAAATGTACCCGATGTTCCTTTAAATGATGAGGTCCAAAGTTTGAATGTTTATGCTTCGTAGGACTTTTATTCCTTCGTAAACAAGATGCAAATTGTAAAAACAATTGGGCGAATGTAAAATTGTACTTTTTTATTTTTCTAGTTTTTGCTTTTCTAGCTTTTTTCCGCTTCCTTTATCCCACTCTCAGGGTTATTGGCTTCGGGATTGTTCAATCAAACGAGTCATGAACGCCCAAATGAAAGAAGATTTTCGAATAGAAAAGAAAACATTCGTAAATAATTAGCCAAGATCTTAAAAATACGAGTGACGTCCGTTTATCCTTTTGTAAAAACGAAGCGAATGCGAAATTGCTGCTTTGACCACCAAAATTAACAAAATCTTTACATTTCTTAAAATTCTAAATTATGCTACTGACACCCTCATGATAACTGTATCTTACATTTACCTAGGAAACAATGATCATAATGACATCATAGCAGCATTTTTATTATTATTAATTGGAATAAAGCAATTTTCAGTTCAATTTGCAACAAATGTTTGCGTTAAGCGTCATTTTTTAGATCATTTAGATTCTTGTTCAACATTTGCGTTAAACGTCATTTTTTAGATCATCCAGATTCTTGATACAACGGTGATAGTAATGAATTACTAATCAGAAATCTTCATTTCTTTCCATATTGAAGCATCAATATCATTGATTACTGTAATATCATTGATTACTTACAGCTCTCCTTGTATTAAACATTTTTATTATTATATTTCATAAAACTACTTCAAATTCAATACTTTCAAATATCCGATTTTGATTGATGAAAAGTAAAAATTCTAAAAAAAATTTGTATTTTAAATCTAAATATACGTTTACGGTTATCGTTAACTATTCATTTTTCCATGAAGGTAAATGGTACATTTCAATAATTGGTGATAGTTCTTGCAAGTAATAAGGAAATCTCAAAACGAGGAAGTTTTGGATGTTTTATCTATTAATATGCAATCCATTATTCCTTTTTCTTTTCTTTTTCTACACTCGTGGAAAATAGTAATTGTCATCGTAACTCCACGTTTTGCTGAATGAACACCAAGTTTAGCTTTCAAAAGTTACATCAAAGAATTGCTTTTCATTCGTTTTTTAATATTCTTATCTCCAAGGTGAAAAGTTTTCAACTTTATTTGATCGTTAGAAAATTCTTTAAATGTATAATCTGTGTTTCTTTTAGCTAAATTGTATTCCCATCTATGTTTGAAAAGGCAGCATATGTGTGTTTGTCCATTTCTTTTATCTCTTAGGCCCAGTACTGATAAAAGGACGGATGCTGTGTTCATCCTGGCGCCAATATTATGATTATCATGATTCCAAAATTTACGACCACTTAACCAGAAAGAGAAGATATCCCTCTTCAGAAGAGATAATCCTCTACACACCCATTCTTTGCTTGTAATATACGAAAAGTTTAAAATCAAGCAAAGTTGAACGTATTGTTTTATTCTAAAAACTGTTATTATTTTAGATTCAGTTGTATGTTTCTCTGAATCAGGAGAAAATAAAGAAAAACGTTAGAGTATTCTTGGCGGATGAATCACCCAGTCATTAGTATCATGAAAATCTTCTTCAGACGGAAAGGAAGTATCAGTAAAGAAAGAAAAATTAATGTAAAATGGATATGAATGAAGGAAAACAGAATGAAAGTGATGTGGACCCAATTTGGGACCACGAAAAGATAACTCGGAACACCGTATAAGTTTAAGGATATATTGAAGTAACAAGATACAGAGAAAAGTGGTGGCATAAGCTCGGCTTACTTATGAGGCGAATATCCAGTCTCTATTCAATCTCACGACGACCGACCGACCGACCAGAGTACTTGGCTCTCGATTAATGTAGGATTTGGAAGAGTCCATCAATGGATAGGTAACAGTACCATAACGGAAAGAAAATAGAATGAAAGAAAATGTTTAAAGATTAAGAAACAGAATAGAAAATTTAAGAAGGAAACGCTTTAGTTAAAATAATATTCATCTTGCAATATTTTTTATAAACTGATGTTTCTTCTTATTTTCAAACAAATTGATAGCAATTTGTAACATCATGAAGATGTCTTGCTTACACTTGGTCCCGGTCAGGACTCAAAAGCCGTCGATCGTCGAGTAAACAAAAGCAGTTGAAAAACACGCATTTTTACTTTGGTTCCCATGTTTATGGCTTAATGGGCGGCCTTTATTGATGGTTTACAACAGTCATTTCATAAATTCAGAGGGAGAAAATCTCTTTGTATCTCCATTCCTGTTGAACCCCACTTTAAAGAGGCTTCTAAACGTTAAAACCTTAAAAACATCTGCGACTGCTTTTACAGTTCTCAAAAAAAAAAAAAAAAATGAGAAAAAAATTATTAAAAAAACATGAACAAATAAATTTAAAAAACAGACTTTTTCCTTTTTCTCTTTCTGGAGGGGAGTCCTTGTGAACTGTGTCATCGTATTAAGTAAGTTCAAACTCTTCTCATTCTTTTAGAAAGATTTGAACTCCCTTTCCCCGCCTCCTCAGCTATAAGTTGAAAAATTACCTTTATTTGTCTTTCTACAACGATGGCTTCGACATAAATACCCAACGAAGGTTGATATGCTATTAAACAATTAACCAACGAAACCAATCCTCTTTCTGGTCATGTTGTTTCCTTCAGCCTGTCAACCATAGCCCATTCATGATTCTTAATCGTTACTTTTCCAATTTCATTCAGTTCACACGGTGGCTCGAAGCCTTTTATCCCTATGCCGTCAGTCAACTCTGCAGGTGTCTGAATTCGAGATCTAACTCTCTTACTAAGCTTTGTTATTGATGAAACATTACATTACAAAAGCTAATCAGGGAAAATTTTACCTTTATTCTGGTTACATCAGACTAGATTCTTTAGCTTTTATTCGGTGATCAGTCCGAGAGAAGGAAAACTCTGAATACAAACATTATGATTCGGCTTAAAATTTTAACTTGGCGAAGGGGTTTGGTAAATATATATAGTAAAAAATTAAATTAAAAATAAAGAAAATGAAGCGTGCTTAACATAATGGTTATTGTCGTTGGAAATGGAATTGACGACCTGAGTTCAAAACCTGGACAAGCTGTTTGTGTTTCACTTCGTGCTAATGCCCTTAGGAAAGTTGAATTACCATAAAAAGAAAATCCGACAAGCTCTGCGTGCGATATATTGGATTCGGCTCTGCATTCTGAGGTCGTTGGTTCGATCTCCAGTTCGGGAGATCACGGTTGAGGAGACCTAATAAGGTCGAAACAGCTGTCCTGTGTTTCCGTGTGTCACACGCAGTGCTTGTCGGATTTTCTTTTCGTGATAATTCAATGTATGATATAATTCCTCGATTTAAAATAAATATGTATACCCTTAGGAAAGGTATTACACCATTTCTTCTGCCCCTGACAGTGGGTAGATAGTATGACAATTTGGATTCTGTGGTCTTAGTTAAACAAACAGTCTAAGAGAACGCTAAGACCAGCTTTGTTCCCCTTGTGTTTGAATTGTTGCGATTTAAAGTTTATGCTTTAAATGATTCGTTACTCATAGGTCCATACTGGTCAGACATAGTAGTTCCAGTTAGGTTCTCTTTTCTTAATGGAACAGATCTGTCTGAAGTGAAGTTTAAAATGATTTTGAAAATATTTGCTCTTAATCTTTACAAGCCGAATGATATTTTTTCGGCTTTCCAGAAATATGTAAACCTGTGTGGCTGAAATTCCAACCAGACTGTCTCTGTTTCTCCATCGCTTTTGCCGAATAACACAGCGAATTATGGTTCGAAGGATTAGTCTCTTCATAAACAATCAGCTATGATTTCATATGAAATCCGTAAAACAGACTGACATGGGTTTTAAGAGAAATTCATTTTTTTTCTGATAAGGGATCTTGTCTTTTCCAACGGTTCATAAAATAATAATTGTTCAACTCGTTCTGATAGATTTTTCCTTTTTTATTTTGACAGGACAAAATGAAACTGATGAGAAACAATATGGCGTCCACTGAATTTACGATTTGTGTTTTTGCACTCGTCTCTCTCGTGAAAGGTGTAAGTACAAATGTTTGCTTAACTTTATGAAAAATGATAATGGCTATCCACGACTTCATCTGCTTGCCGATTAAGAGATGCAACAAATGTTGGGACAGTTTCTAGTGGGGGGGGGGGTTCACTGCGTTTAAAGTCATTTATTTCTTGGCCTCTTCGCAATCAATGAAGAATAATGAAAAGACCCAAGACATATCTGGGGGGTGTCCTCGTGGTTAAAGCGATGGAATCGTAGTACGCGAGTTCGTACTCCAGTCGCGCTATTACTTTCACTTTCGGGCAAATACCCTTGGGAAAGGTACGAACCCCCTTATCCTCCCAGCTATGGATTAAATAGTACCACTACTGTTCTTCTGGGAGAATGGCTTTGGCATTAAATAACCTGAAAAGGTTGATATGCCATTAAAACAAAGAAACCAAACCAAACCAAACCAAGACATATCTGAAATAGAATTGAAACAAAGTTTGTTTAGTCGACCAACATGGACTGGATAAGATATCAAGTCAACAAAGAATATAGAGTGGAACAGGTTTACATAATGAAAATAACATTGTAAAGTAATAATAATAATCATAATAATGATAATAATCCCCAAAAAAGAGAACTTGCCGAATTGTGTTTTTGCTGTCCCGGCTGACCCCAGAGTAAGATTAAAAGGAGAAAAGAAAGTATGTATAAAATTTCTTTTTATACACACTTTTTTTTCTCCTGTTATTTCATCAAACATCCATCGCTATTTGAAAAACATTCTGCATGAATTTAAAGTCCTGAAGAAGGTTATTGCAACCGAAACGTTCAACGTTGACTTTCTTCTAATTTTGGAGTATTTTGTTTTTGCAATATATATATATATATATATATATATATATATATATATATATATATATGAGAAACATGAACATGTTGTTTCTTAAGACCATTTACTATGTTTAGTTTAGGAGGTACATGAAACAAACAAAATCACTTTCTCTTTCAAGGACAAAGAGCATAGCATAACGTATATCTCCGACCCGAATTCAAATCCAGTATGATACTGTTTGCGTTTCATTTCACGCTAATGCTCTTGGGAAAAGGCATGAGTCTATCTCTTCTTCCCTTTCAGCTATGGGTCAGACAAACTGGACACTTTAGCCATATTACGACAACTGGTTTAAGAAAGAGAAAACTTTGAATCCAGACCAGCTTTACTCCGCTTAAAAGTTTGTCTTATGTCCCATCCTGCCAGTCACGGACGGATGGGTTGGATAAATACATTTAAAGTACAACAAGGGATTTTTTTGTTTTGATTCTTTTTTCTTTCGTTTTTTAATATTATTAAGATAAGAAAATGCCAGTTCACATAAATAAGATGCGGTAAGCTGTATCAAAATAGTTTATTTAAAGCTACTAGTTAATATTATTCTCTAAAAAATTCCAAAATATATCAATAGGTAACACTGATCACATCATTTCAATTCGATTATTACTAGATTATTCTCCTTCACATAATATCAAACGATGTGTTTATGGATGAAAAAGTTTATTTTCTCTTTTAGATTTTTCAAATAAGATATTAACAGGAATTTTATCTTTAACGGTGATTTTGCATCCGATTTTTAAGGCATGCGTATCTTATAGCTCCAATGCACCTTAATTCAGATTTTAGGAACCACTGCCATAGCCTATGACGTCATGGAATTACCCAGGGCGATGAGTTATCTGGGTATGATTGATGATGAACACAGACAAAAAAACTCATTTCCCTTTCAGATTAGATTAAATAGAAAAAAATCATAAAAAAATTTAAATACATTTCTTTCTTCTTTTCCGTAGATCATCAAACCAGAAAATGCAAATTGATCTGAAAATGAGATGTATCGAATTTTTTCAAAATTTTTTTCTTGATCATCGAATAAAAAATGAATTGATGGACTTTTACAAAGAAGAAATAAATAAATAAATAAATAAATGTTTAATTTATTTTTACGTCTGCAAACTTTGCTTACATCTTTAATCGATTTTTTTACTGGTTTATGGTTTGTGCAAAAGTAGAATTTATTTTCAGTTAAGGGTTTTTATTTGGATTAATATCCTGATCTTTGGGGCAAAAAGTCTACTTTAAGTAAATAAGTGGCAGACAATGATTTTATTCTTCATAATAATCAATATAAAATTTGTATAGTTTAAAATACTGAAAACCAGATCGAGTTAACACGATAGATAAGGGTTGCAGAATAAGAAAAGATATGACATTTATAAAGCAATTAATTAAATGAAAAGTAAAGATGTCAGAGAAGGAAAAAATGGGAAATGAGAATTGAGATGAAAAAAATGAGACAGGAAGCAAGGAAAGAAAAAAGAGGGACTGAAAAGAAACTAAAAATGAAAGAAAGAAGAGAAACTGAAAAGAAAGAAAGAAAGAAAGAAAGAAAGAAAGAAAGAAAGAGATTAAAAGTCAAATAAGAATGAAAAAAGTTAAAAAATGAACAAAATTAAAGAAAGAAAAAGAATGGCGATTTGGTTTGGTTTCTTTGTTAAATGGAATTCAATAACCCTTCGTAGGTTATTTAATTCCAAAGCCATTTTTACAGAACAGTAATGGTAATGTTTAACCCGATGTTTTTGGTGGGTATTAGAGTAGTCATGCCTTTCCTAAGGATTTTGTCCGAAAGTGAACGCAGTAATTTGACTGAAATTCAAACTCCCATTCTACTATGTCAAGAGGAGTCCCCGTGGTGTAGTGGCTAAAGTGTTGGACTGTGAAATAGTAGTAAGAGAGGTCGAACTCCAGTCGTGCTATTATGTTCACTTTCGGACTAATACTGTTTGGAAAGGTATGAAACATCCTTTCTCCTCAGCTAAGGATTAAATAGAAAGCCTGCTGTTTTCTCCAAGGATGCTTTTAGCATTAGATAACCCTCAAAAGTTGTTATGTCATTAAGCAAAAAAACTAAACTTACTACGATGTACAGTATTAGTCCAAAAGTTATTGTAAAAGCCCGATTAGAGTTCGAACTCGCAAATTACTATGTCACATTAACCTCTACGCCACGGAGACTCTCACAGAAAATATTTGGAGACGGGAAGGTAAAATACAATTTTTCAAGCTTTTTGGTAAATGTGGTTTTCTAAAAATTTTTCATAAAAGATTAATGGATTTGTTTTTTAGTTGGGGATCAGAGCAGTTACACACACAAACACGCACGTGTATGCATGTGTGTATGTGTGTGTGTGTGTAAGAGAGAGAGAGAGAGATTTGCGTCTGAAATTTCCACATGCATTTTAAAAGGCTTAATCACTGATTTACCGCGTGATCAACAAAAGTAAGAAACAATAATCACAGATCTTTGTTTAAGAATAAACGTTAAGCAAATAATACCGTGCTGTCTGAATTTATCTGGGAGTATAAAGAATAGCAATCAAGAACTTGAAGTTATATTTATTAAAGAAAGCCTATGATAGTAATAATAAGCCGAAACATAGTAAATTATGCCATCTGTTTTTTTTAATCCTGTTAATTTTTTAAATAAAAAACTGGAATTAGTGTCAAAACGTCGCTATAAAGCAAAACAGTTTCTTTGTGAATTAACGCAGATCAAATCACGAAACTTGAATTTTGTATCCCACCACGTTAGAAGAGTGCAATAAATTCTGCAGCCAAACGACGTAGTGTTACAATGAAACTCTCCTGATGCCCGATTAATGAAACTCGAAATTGGTTATAAATTTTACTTTTTAATACATTGTATTGTTGTGATTGCTCTATGCTTTCAGTACTCTGTACACTTTTATCTTTCACTGAATTGACAGCCATTTTAGTTTTTATCGACGGTGGGTATTGTTACACACACTCTCTCTCTCTAAATATACATATATATGTAGTCATTCACAGACAGATCTGTTTCGTTCTATCAGAACTCAGCAGTGTGGCTAGAAATACTAGCTTCCCGTAGATGGGAGCGAAACCCGGTTAACTCAAACGCCAATCCGAGACTCTACACTTCAGCCACGAGGAACCAGTTGCAGCGAAGTAAATTTTAAACGGTTATGAATCACAATTACAATTGTTTACATACATCCGGTTAACGGCTACCGAGAGCTCAATTCATATATTCATATTCATATATATATATATATATATATATATATATTCATGTGGGGTGTCTTTAGCAGTGATCGTAAAATAGTTCTTAATTAGATATGAACACTATGAGACATATAAATGTTTTCCTCTGGCATGTGGAATTAGATTACTTGCCAGATCTTTAACTACCACAAGATACAAATAGGAATTTATGCAAGGTAAACTAGTTGGTTCAACACCCCATAATTCCTCAATTATAAAATATGAATGGCAAAATGAAATAAAAAAAAACGCTGAATATAAAACATTATGTAATATGATGATTCGCTGTCAACTAATTCGAATGTCACTGGTGGCATCCAGGCGCAAGTGTAAAATGGAATGTCTTGGAAATATGCCTGTTATCGTCGAGTATGACTTTAAGAAGTGCAGGTATCAATCTGAAGGAAGTTGCAAAGTAAACTAATTGAGCATAGACATAAGCCTCACGTGCTTATGGGAGAGATTTACTTACTGACCTGCAGAGAAGACGTACCGCACCCTAAAGAGTGAAAACGACTGTGCAAGACGCGGGAGGTCCTCGAGAAAGTAATAGACAATGAAACAACTGCCGTTGCTTTTAAATGATATATAAACAATGATCGTTCAAAAACTTCTAACCCTCACACAGAAAGAAGAGCCATAACTGAACATTGTTGTATTAACAAAGCTAGAAAAATCTTAAATGGGTTTCCTAGTTTAATAAAAAGTGACAGTGTCTTGCCGTATATATATATATATATATATATATATATATATATTACATCTCGTTGATGTCAACATATTAGGACCTAAAAGTTCAATTAAAGATGCGAACCGCTGAACCACCAATACAGGTAATTTGTTTATAATGAAGGAGAGTGTAGAACCAGCGACACTTTTGGCAAAAGCTTATAAGAGAACAATCGTACACTTATGCGCCAAATATTCTCCCAAACAACACTCTTCTGATGCATATATATATATATATATATATATATTAAAGGAAAAATTACATTCATACAAACACTTGCCCAGTCTGCTGGGGCTATAGAATACACCGACTGCTTCTCTGCAGAGGGTCTAACCGCACTCCCAACGAGTGTCCTGGATATGACACTAAACAATCTGATGGTGAGTTTCCAGTAATGCTGAAGCTTTGGGGAATGCGAATTACCCTTTTATCGCCTTTGCTCCCAGTTCCACTCTGGCCCGGAGTAGTAGCACCTGATAAGGTTCCTATCTATGGGTTAAATTGAACTAAATCGTGTTTTGAGTTTACTGTTTTTTGCATTTAAACTTCGTATTTATGCTAAACTTAATTGTTTAAAATAGAACTGTTTTGACATCTAGACTGCGTACATATGCTAAACTGAATTTCTCGAAATAGAACTGTTTTGACTTCTAAACTGTGTACTTATGGTAAACTGAATTATCTGAAATAAAACTGTTTTGACATTAACTCTGTGTATTGCCCAGTCGGCTGGGGCTGTAGAATACACCGACTGCAAGACCCTCACCCCAATGAGTGTCCTGAATATGACACTAAACAATCTGATAGTGAGGTTCCAGTGATGCTGGGGCTTTGGGGAATGCGGAGTACCCCTTCATTGCCATTGCTCCCAGGTCCCCTCTGGCCCTGAATTTTAGCATCTGATAGGGTCCTATCTATGGATTAGATAGAACTAACTGCATACTTATGCTAAACTGAATTGTTTGAATTAGAATTGTTTGACTAAATTGAATAGCTTAAAATGTGCTTATCCTAAACAGAACTTTTTGAAACGGAACTGTTTTTGACATGGAAACTGTACTTACACTAAACTGAATTGTTTAATATAGAATTGTTTCGACATTCAACTGTGTGTAAACAAAATCTGTACTTATACTAAACGGAATCGGCTGAAGGAGAGCTGCTTGAATAAACTGAACAGCTTAAAATAGGAATGTTTTTGACAGTTAAACCGTATACTTATTCTAAACTGAATTGTTTGAAATAGAACTGATTATTTGTGTAAAAAATGGATTTGGCATTAAATAACCTACAAAGGTTAATATGCCAATAAATCCAACCAACCAACCATACAAATAATGATGAGATTTCAGAAACACATCTTTTTCCTTTCTCTTTTCTTTTTACGATATAACAAAATGTTAAGCCAACAGGAAAGCATCAAACAGAAATGTCTCTCAACGGTCCTTTTTTCTTCTTTCTCTTTTTTTCCTTTCTTTCTTTTTCTCTTACTTGAGAAAAGTGTCTAAGTCGCCGGACTGAAGCATGTATCAAAGTACATTCACTAATTTAACTATTGATGAAACAGAATCTTTTCCGTTTCTCTCCCTTTTTTTTTTTTTTTTTTTTGAATACATATAACTTTCCAATATTTAGGAATAGTAGAAGGAAAACAGTTTAAGTTATACTTATCTTTGACGGGTTTTCAATGTTCAGATTTCTTTCTCTCTTTTTTACGGGTGAGTGACCTTCCCGGAGTCAGCGGAGATCAGCATGTTGTTCTCGCTGACTTCTGTCCAAAACTCTGTTCTACTCTTTTTACGGGTGACTTTCCCCAGAGTCGGTTGAATTCAGCATGTCTTTTTAACGCTGACTTCTGTCCCAAACTAAAGATTCTTCATCAAATTTCTCTAACGGGTAATGGCATTTTGGTGCGAAGAGTCTGTGAGCCAATCATTCGACTTTTTCTCTTCCACTGCCCCGTCAGGTTACGCCACTCGATTGACCTCGACTTCGTTCAACAGACTACAGGTCACAGAGTGCAGGTAGCTTGACCTTCTTTCCCCTACCATTTTAATGGTCAGTCCTATTGCCTGTTGATTCAAATAAAGAAGAGTAAGTGAATTGACCTCCCCTTCCTTCTCTCTGTAGCATACCACGTCACAAAACCATAGAAAATAAGCTTTATTTTCAAAAAGATGACTGCTGAGAACAAGCAGTGTTTGTAGAGGGATCTAAGAAGAGCTGAATTTTAAAAACAAACATTCACACACTTATGAAAGGAGAACAGGGAGATTATCAAATATTTCCCAATGCAACAATTCAATGTCCTATAAGTTTCCTATGGCTGGTGAAAGAAGAGATGGTCTCATGCTTTTCCCAAGAGCAGTTATGCGAAACGAAAAAAGCTGC
Organism: Sepioteuthis lessoniana; assembly: GCA_963585895.1. NCBI lineage: Eukaryota > Metazoa > Mollusca > Cephalopoda > Myopsida > Loliginidae > Sepioteuthis > Sepioteuthis lessoniana. Next base: position 38,350 of record CAUZXS010002725.1, read on the forward strand.
ATTCAGCTTTTTATCATAAAGAGATGTTTACAAAAAATTTGAAGGGAAGGCTAAAATGTGTTGGTTATTCTCGCCTGGTCTGCGATCCAGACTTTAGCTTCTTGTAGACGGGTAATTCAACTGGTCATCCCGAAAAATAAATTCAAAGAAATAGACCATTTCTTTTGGAATTATTTGAAAAATATTTGAAGTATATGATATTATACAGGTCAACATGAAAGCTGAAATACCCCTCCCCGCGACATCTTTTGTTGAAGAATATAAGATTGGTGAGACACGATTCTACTAAATTCTCTGCCCAATCAGATCGGACAAGAGAATATACCGACTCCATCGCTGCAGAGAGGTAACACCGCAATGAGTGTCCTGATATAACCCTAAATAATCTGATGGCGAGACTCCAATCCTGGAGCTCAGGGAAATGTGGAGTACCTCTTCATTGCAATTGCTCTAAGATCTACTCTAACCTGGAGTGGTAGCACCTGATAAAGTCTTATTAATGGGTCAAATAGAACTGTTTGATACTTAGTGTGAAAACAAATGACATCTGTTAGAACATTTAACTGTGTAAACAAAGGAGTGATATTCAATTGAATTGTTAGCGATACATATTAATACTTGGAACCATTTAACTGTGCAAACAAATTAGTAATGTTGATTAGAATTATTAGTGTTAAATAATCATACTTGAAACTCTTTAACTGTGAGCCTAAATTGAATTATTGGTATTATATAACAATACTTGGAACTATATGACTTTATGCAAATGAATGAATGGTGTTAAAGAGAATAAAAGTTGGCGACCATAGTTAAGGGTAACCCGAAGGCTCCCTTTTCAATAGCTACTACGCCAAGGTGTAGGAGAGGGCGCAACTCCATTCCCTGAATTGCTCCACTTTACTCTTGATCCGCACCTTATAATGCTGAGTGTTAAGCAAGGTGGCACCAAGTACCATTTTTGAGTCTTTGGTATGACTCGACCTGGGATTGAACCCAGGTCTCCCGGGCCATTGGCAAACACTCTACTCATTAGCCCAATGGCATGGTATCAAAGAGAATAAATAGTGTTAAATTGCATCATTGTCTACAAACAAATGATTAATACTAAATTGAATTATTAGCGTTAGATAGCAATAAGTGAAACCATTTAACCGTGTAGAAACAATAGCAATACTAGTGGGCGAACAAATTAGTTCTGACTCATTTAAAAATGAAATTACCAACAAAAAATTCACTTACAAACCATATATGTATATCGATTTAAGTGTGTTCTGGAGTAGGAAAACTATTAATTCAAACCTGTTATCTCTCTTAAAAACTGTCCTTGTGCCACGCCCAGCTCGTGAGGAGGGGTTGGTAAATATATACACTTTCAATAGTGTAGCAAATCACACAAATATAAACAACAGCAGTAGCAGTACTAGTAAGCAACATGGACTCTTGATATTTAAGTTGACATAACTTAGTTTGGTTGAGGGGGTGCTAACGTATCTTGGACAGGAATTGCCTGGCGGGGCCCATTCCTCTCCAGGTTTGGTTTGAATTCATATTCCTCTTTCTCCTGGGTTTGTTACCATACCATGGTTAAAGAAAACAGTATACCCTACTATTTACCTGTAACTGGAAGGAGAATAATAGGATTTAGATTTTGCCCAGGATATAAACGCTATGTAAAATGCAAACAGCCTCGTTTAGGGTTTGAACTTGGATAGCCGAAACCACCCCCAACAACAATAACCATTTCACTATGAGCGCTTCCTTTTTAGCAAAAGGGCACCGAAAACTTGTTCTTTTTTACTTCCGACTAGTAGAATGACTGGAAAGCCAAGAGCTCAGTTGAAACCTTCACAAACATGCAGTGAATATTTATAAAGTGATCCCTCACAAAAGCAAAAAACCTGTTTCCTTTGTCTCCATGCATTTTTTGCACGATCATTTTTTTTAAAATTTTTCCTTGTCTTAATATAGTGTTTTTTTCCTTGTCACATTATAGTGTTTTTTCCTTGTCACAATATAGTGTTTTTTTCCTTGTCACAATATAGTGTTTGTTTTATTTACATATGAATCTATTTTAATTCGCTATTTTAAATGTACATCTAAAGTCACATCTATATAATTTGTTTCTGTTATTTCATGACATGAAAGAGTAAACAGAACTCATATGCTTTGTTTACTAAACTTTTCAACAAAACATAACTTCACACATTCACTCTAAAACGTACTTGAACATACTTTCAGAATAAAAGTAAAAAATTAAGTAAAGTTGGCGAGCGTAGTCGAGAGCGACCAGTAGGCTCTCTTTTCAATAGCTACTACACCGAGGTGTATGAGAGGGCACTACTCCTTTCCCTTGATTACTCCACTTTACCCTTGATACGTACCTTATATTACAGTGTTACGCAAGGAGGTATCAAGTACCATTTTGAAAGTCTTTGGTATGATGCAACCTGGGATTGAACCTAGGTTTCGTGGACCATTGGCAAACACTCTACTCACTAGGCCAATGAGCCTGTATACTTTCAGAATAAGGATACAAAAGAATACAAATTATCGTTATTTTGTAGTTTTACAGAACTGTCGTAAGATTAGAACGTCGACTTACATTTCTAACGGAGATTACGTTTTTATTACTCAGATTAGTATATTTTTCGAAGTTTCAAAGAACTACCATGGAATTCAGACACCTAAACTCATGCCGGGTAATCATTGTTTGATCTTTTCAGACATGTGGCAGTGATATGGGCACACTTAATATTGGTTTTATCAATCGTCCAAAATGATAAGATTTGGGGTTTTTTTAAGCCAGCAACTGAGGCATCAACATGATAAAATGGAATATACCAATTGAATGAAAGGTAACGTAAGATCATAGGAATCCAATGAAAATAAATAAAACGCTTTGTAACAAAATGCTGAAATCTTTTGCAAAAACCTGATGATATTTCTCACTTATATCAATCAGCAAAATAAGCTTGTTAATCATCACAATCATTGTTCTACACCGGCAGTGTACGACACAAACGGAGTAAAGCTGGTTTCAGTTTAGCGTTTTTCTCCTTCTAGACTGCTTGCCCACCGCATTTGGCACATGTCTATCGTCCTCCACAGGTTTCCCTGTTGTGTCCATATTTGAAGCACCTCTGGGGAGCTGGGACATACTGCCTAACTCTCTCAAGACAATAGCCGATCTTCACCTCCTTGGGAGTACAGGGCTGGTTAAATGTCAGGATTTTTAGTATGTTTTCTGCCTGCCTTCGGCTGCCCACATCGACAAGCAAGTTCTCATTCCTTGATTTCTTAACAGTTTTAGGTGTATCCCTCGTAGAAATTACTTCTTGAATGGGGAAAGGTGAGAATTTGGCTTGACAAACTTCCTCCAAAGATTCAACAACAATGAATCTGGGGGAGTCTGCTGCCTCATTCTCCGAGTTTGATCCTGACAGGTTTCGTTTACTTTTTTATTTAAAGACGCTATATATGCTGTATATTTTTCGCTGGCCATGCGCTCCACCACCCACTACGAAGTTCAATCTGTGTTAGGAATGAACTTAGGGGTAAACTCATTCGCCTTAGTTGAAATAGGGATACGCGACCAGTATACTCGAGTTGAGGGAAGGTTTCCGAACCGTTGCCAATTCCAGGTTCTCAGCACTGGTCAAATTCCTATTCTCTCAATGCAATTGACCCTCAGCCACCGCCTTCCAGCACCTAACAGATAAAGGTTGGAAGCTTGCTGCAAGTGCAGGTTTAAAAGTACGGTCAGGTGCAAGGACTTGACATGACCAGCCGATTGATCGGATCGGGCCTATCCGACTGCCCGTCAGACCAAGTAAGAGCCAAAGTGGTGTGTTGCAAGCCATTGACCATTCTGTCGCCGGATCAGTGACTGCTCAACCACCAGGATCCCGTCCTAATGCCTTACGGCTCGCCACACATGTCCAACAGGTGGCTTCATTGGAGGGGGTTTTACCCCTCTACAAAGGTGCAGTTGACGTATTCTACTGTCCCAGCCGACAGGGCGAAAGAGAACGGATGTTGATACAGTTGTTATCTGCTAAGCTTTACACATGGGTCTTAGATTGCTGATAGTTCTTCATATCTCAAAGTGGTTACCTATTTGAATACTGAATAAGCTCATTGTTGCTTTACTTCGGGGATCTCACGGGAATAGGTAGTTTTAGTGTGACTTGACCAATGAATTTGGTCGAAATCTAGTTGAACTGATGAAATCACAAAGTAAAGTCACCAATAAATTTAGTCACTCCAAAATTGTACAAGTATAAAAGTTTTTACTTACTTTAATCGGTTGGAGCAAGGGAGTTTAACTTTTTTCTCTGCGCTAATTGATAGATACGATTGACGATCGGTTTAGAATATAGGTTGAAGTTGCAGGGATGCTTTACGGGAAATAACAGTGGTAAGACTTCATTTGAAAACAGTCACTATTTATAATTCTTTCATCTCTGAACTCCAATTTCAACAACACTTTACATCCGGACACTTTTGCACCAGGCGGCTTTTGCGACACTCTTCTGTGCATGTCTTTATGACATTCTTCTAACTTTGATTTCTTGCCACATTGAGCAACAAGAGAACTTTATTTATTCATTGTAATTGATTGGTTAAGATGTGTTTTCTTTTAGCCATTCAAATAAGGTTTTCTATTTTGCTTAGTAATACCGAGTGGATTACGTCTTGGAATATCAAAAGTTTTTCAATTTTGCCAAACATAATTCAATATTACTAAAATTCTTCATTGGTGTATTTTAGGTTTAGTTTGGTTTCTTTGTTTAATGGCATATCAACTTTTTTTAGGTTATTTAATGCCAAAGCCATTCTTCTAGAAGAACAGTACTGGAACTATTTAACCCATAGCTGGGAGGATTAGGGGGTTCATACCTTTCCCAAGGGTATTTGCCCGAAAGTGAACGTAATAGCGGGACTGGAGTTCGAACTCGCGTACTACGATTCCGCTGTCCATCGCTTTAACCATTTGGTGTATTTTAAATGAGAAGAGCTATGGACTGATGACAACTAAATATCATTTGTATTAACCTTTTAACAGAAACTAAGTTGCTAGCCGGGTTGAATGAGCGACTGCGCGACTGAATTTTGATTGGAGTTTTGATCAACAATTTTGATTATCGATCTTTTCAATTTAATTCTAATCATTATTCGTTGATATATAAAATCCATACTGCTTATTATATTATCATAAATGAACTTTTCTTAACAAAACTAAATTATTATTACTTAGGATATTCGAACTTTTGACCTCATCTTTATTGTTTTAATCACAACGTTTCGGCTGATATGTCCTTCGGCCTTCTTCAGGTGTTCCATGTCGAACTCGGGAATCCACACAGTATCTCGAATTGAACCCTTTATTTGATTCACACGAGTAAACTGTTTCAATTCATTTAACCATTACTGGATACAAGTGTTAAGTTATAGTAAGTATTCCTTGTTAGTCTTACTGGTTGTTGGGATTGAACCTGCAATCACAAGAACACATAGCGCAGTGGATAAGGCTTTTGGTTGGAAGGTGCTTCAGAGTGAAATCATCTGAAGGCCGAAAGACTTATCGGGCGAAATGTTGTGATTATAACAAAAAAAATGAGGTCAATAGTCCGAATATTTAAAGTAATAATGATTATCAAACTTCATCTAAAAAATTTAGACAAATAAAACTAAATTCGATTTTTGCTTAATTATCAATCTTTGATACTTTATATAGTTACAGTATGATAGCACCAGAGTTGAATCAACACGGATCAGTTACGCCTTTGGGTCATCCAGTGAGGATATAACTGAACACATGTCACCGGTGTAGCTACGCTGATAATCATATAAATGAATATTATTGTCGTTGGAAGTGGACCCGACGACGCGTGTTCAAATTCTTGTCGAAGCTATTTGCATTTTCCGTTTCCCTTAGGAAAGCTATGAATCCAACAATTCTCTTCTCAGTGATGGGTAAATAATAGGACAGAATGAGCTGCCAAACAAGAAGGAGAAACTTCGAATTCAAAACACTTTTACTCGGCTTATAAATTGACCTTGTACCTCTCGTGACAGAGGGATTTGGTAAAATCAACCCATTCGGATAAATATGTCATAAAACTTCCTTTCTTTTTTAAAACTTCTGTGCCCTTTTTAATTCTATTTTTTACTTATTTATCGTCGATTATGTATGTCAGAACTAAACAGCATGTCCCAACAAAAATACGCAATTTCTTATGTTGGCCCGACCGATAATCTTAAGAATACATACGGTTCATCAATTGCAGAACACCTTAGTTAATAACTTGAGTGTGCTAAGAAATTTAGAAATTACTTAATTTATATATCGAACAAGTCACACACTCCATTTCATTTAAAAGTATTGAAGAATATTCATATTTTGTCCGACAAACCGTCTCTCTGTAAACGGAAAATGTCTGCAAGGATTTAGTATTATTTCGATATAGTCTTCAATACTATTTTTTCTTCACCCTACATATTTCCCTTTGTTGTTGTTTTTTTATCCTATATTATCCTCGATTTAGTTCTGTTGAACGAGGATCGAAACCAGTTATACTTTTATCGCTAGTATGTATGTATGTATGTATGTATAATTTTTTTTTTTTAATTATGTTTAGTCTAGTACAG
>CAUZXS010002725.1:50000-143506 GCA_963585895.1 Sepioteuthis lessoniana
CTGTGGGATTTAAATCAATTTTGTTTGTTTAAAGTAATCAACCTGGCTGCTGACAAAGGCATAAATATGGGTGCAACTCATGATCTATACAACCAAATATTTAGCAAAATAATGCCGTAAATCAATCCCGATGGACAATACTTCAGTCAGTCGAAAGACGTCGTAGCAACACACAAGAATTGGTTGATTGGTCTGCTACCACTGATCTCCCCAGCTATGGGTTAAATAGTACCACTACTGTCCTTCTCGGAGAACGGCTTAAAAGTTTAGTAGTTGCAACATGAATGGAAAGTGGAACAGTTCACTTCCCAAAAACCTTCTTTCCCAATGAAAATTCTTCAAATACCAGAAGACGGTCTTAGCAGAACCATGAGGTTTAAAACAAAAAATAATTAATACAAAAAGCTAATATGTTTGAAGACTTTATATATATATATATATATATATATATATATATATATATATATATATATATACCTTGGCATAAAATCGAGAAAGTTCTTAGGAAAAATTAGAATGTTTTGGGGAGAAATCGACCCACAACTTCACAGATTCTGTCTATCCATTGGATCATTGAAGAAGTACGAAAAAAGTCACAAGGCAACATTTTTCCAAGGTATTTGATTTCATACACAATGGTGAAATGGGACAAATGCTACAAAGAAACTGTTCCCGCTCAAATGATGCTTTTAAAAAAAAACACGAAAGCAATGAATCACTCCTCTGAATGCGACACTGGCTTCTTCGATATTGAATTCATGCAAGGAGATAGATTACCACTTTATATATATTTACCAACCCCTCCGCTCTGGCAGGATATGACACATGGTCAATTTTTAAGCGGAGTTTAACAGGTTTGAATTCAGAGTTTTCCTTCTCCTAGACTAGTTGCCTCACCAAGGCTAAAGAAACCAGTCTGTCCTATTATTCTCCCAAGAATAATAGAAACCAGTTTGTCTAATTGTTCTCCCTCCAGCTATGGGTAAATACCCATAGCTGGAGGGAGAATGATTGGATTCATACCTTTCCCAAGGGTATTAGTGCTATGAGAAATGCAATCAGTCTCGTCCAGGATTTGAACTCGTATTGCCGTGTCCATTTCCTACGACGATAACCATTACACTACGGGCACTTCCTATTCTTTCATATGTTTACAATCGGCCGAGACAACCTACTTTGAAAGTCGATAAATCTAAGAAAAGGAAATGGATTCACACTAAAAAAAAAAAAGGGTAAGAAGCAAAAACTATGACAGATGCCGATGATTCACTGCTTCTAACAGATACACCACCCCCAGCCGAATCCCGACTGCATTGCATGGAACAAGCAGCATCAGAATAAGGTATTGGACTCTATGTGTTTTAAACAAGAACGAGCTCTCTTTTCTGTAAGTCGTAAGCCTCTAAAATTAATAGACCTGTTCACTTACATCGGCGGCAATATCTCATCTACTATAAGTGATTTAAAGATACACCTAACAAAGGCGTGGACAGCTATTAACAGGTTATCGATAATACGAAAATCTTATCCCCCCACTAATAAAATAAAACGGGATTTCTTTCAAGCTGTAGATGCATTAATACTACTAAATAGATGCACCACATGGACGCCAACCAAAATGCATGAAGAAAAAGCTTGATGAGAACTATATAAGAATGCTATGTGCTGCTTTGAAGAAATCCTGAAGGCAACACACCACAAACCAGCAACTGTATGGCCACTTACCTCCAATCTCACAAGCCATCCAAGTAAGACAATCAAGAAACACTGGGAACTGCTGGGGAAGTACGGACGAACTGACAAGCAGCATTCTCTCATAGACTTGTATACAACGTTGACTGGTCGGCAAAGACTTACATCAGCTCTGTGTGGACACTGGATGCAGTCTACAAGACCTACAGGAAGAGATGGGTGATAGAGATGAGTGGTGATAGAGAGTCCGGGGACTCCTTGCTGTCATTGCGACTTGATTATTATCATTTTATTTTTTGTGAGTTTTTCACTCCAATTTTAGCTGATGGTCTTTCACTGAAGTCTGGGTGACATCTAATCTCCTCAAATCTCCAGGACTCTTCTCGGTATTCTCAACAATGCAATAGTTTAGATGATCTCGATTGTGATTTCCAATTTTTTCATCCTTTTTTCCCTGTCTTTGAGAATAGTTCCAAACGTACCAACTACTATTCATATCACTTTTACTCTCATGTTCAACAGCTTTTTTAGTTCCCTGAAAAAGTTCAAACATTTTTCTATCTTTTCGCTTTCTTTTGTATTCACTCTGTGCTTCGCTGGAATAGCAAGATACTAGACGGACAAGTCCTTATATTATTGATGTTAATTACCATTCCGATTTGGTTTAGGTGACTCCTTGGTATTTCAAAATTCCAGAGAATTTCATGCGTTTCATTCCCTTGGACAAATTCTGGTTTATGCATATACCATTTGGTAGTATGGAAAATTATTATTATTATTATTATTATTATTATTATTATTATTGTCATCATTATTATTATTATCTTTCGTTAGAGGTTTTGTTGCAATGGAATCTAATGAAAGATAAATATATATAGAATTCAGGCGGATTTTACTTTTCATCAAGTCTTTGTTCGAAATTTCTATTAGTATTACGCGATATGAATTTGCCAACTTGTATCGTAAATCTAACGTCTGTTCTCCTTAATCTTCGACTTCCATCTGTTTCGACATGATATTTTGCTGGCTATAATATTGTGAAGTCGTTAATTTACTATGATAATCCCCGAGGATTCATCCCAGGAACACTGCTATCAGACACAGTTGAGAATCGTCTTTTGAGTCAATATTTTCAATGGACTCTATTGATTGTAAATGCCTGATTTGTGTCTGATAATAAAAGTACGCTACACCTCCAATCCAACATTTTTGGTAATGTGATACTGATAAAATACGGTTGGCCTCTTTGCTGGTTGGTTGGTAGGTTGTTTTATGTTATTTCATGCCGAAGTCAGTCTAACAATCATAATCATATACCTGTCTTCACAACCATTTAAAACAGACACTTCATAATCAGTTGCAATATCATTGTTGTAACTCTTAAAATACTCCCCTTTCCCATTGCCTGTAGGCCTCTCCACTCTTGGCCTACAAAGTACGTGGGTTCTGGGCTTAAAAATCTGCTGGAAATTTAAGATTATATAAACTTAAAAAAGCTATTTAAGAATTTCTGCGGTCAAAATTTAGGCCACCTGGGTCTATGTACTTCGCGGTACCGGCACAAATAATAGTAGATGGGAATTACACAAGAATGCTACGAGCTGTTATACAAAAATAAATAAAAAGCACAAAAAAACTAGCAGCTGTATGGACACTCTCCTCCCATCTCACGAATCATCCGATTAAAACGAACAAGACATGAAAGGCACAGCTAGAGAAGTAAGGACAAACTTATAAGTGACGTTCTTTTATAGACTCGTACACATAGACGCACCAACGTTGCATAAATCAGCTCTGTGCAGACACAGGATGCAGCCTTGAGAACTTGCCAGTAGCGATGGACAAGAGGAATGAATAGCAAAAGAGAGAGTCAGGAATCAATATGATGAAGGGTTAAGAGCAAATGTAATTTAGAAACAAGTTTCATTTTCTAGTTTCATCACATCTGACCAAATGACACGCTTCATGTCTGCGTCATATTTCTCCAAATTGTCCTTAACATACTTTAGTCTGGATTAGATATGTCTCTTCTATAAGAGTAGAGTTTCTCTTGGTCTATGACGTCACAGTGCTCTAATTACTGTCATCTTTAAATCTTCCATTTCAAACTTTGCTAAGTCATTAACGATTGTCTTAGTAACTGTCACAGAGTCTTTGCATACATATCTCATTAATTTTATTTCCAGATTCTTAAAAGACTTTTACTTCCTTCTTCTGCCAGTCTTGTTCTGTAATAAATGTTCTTTCATTAATTTGGTTTGGTTCTGTTTTATAGCATTTCAACTGTTTCGTTATATCTAACGCCGAGTCCTGTTTATATTTATATATATATATATATATATATATATATATATATATATATATATATATATATACACAATATATATATATATATATACATACAACAATCTTGTATGTATGTACCTATATATATATATATATATATATATATATATATATATATATATTCTATGGGGGGGTACAAAATTTAATTATACTGACAAAAAGAACAAATTTCTTCATGCTTAAAAATAAAAATGAACAACTAACCGGTTTCGGTCCAATCTTTTCACAGTTTGAACTAGGACAACGATTAGAACACAAAAAGAGGCAACAGACTCAGTAATGTTAGGGAAAAAAAACAAACGTTCGTTTTTGGATGTTTTGGTTTTTTTACCCTAACATTACAGAGTCTATTTCCCCTTTTTGTGTCTTAATCATTGTCTTAGTTCAAACTGTGATCACATAGGACCGAAACCGGTTAGTTGTTCATTTTTATTTTTAACCATAAATAAATTTGGTCTTTTTGTCATATATATATATATATATATATATATATATACGACAATCTTGTATGTATGTACCTATATATATATATATATATATATATATATATATATATATATATATATATATATATACAATATAATTGTTGGTCCAACGAGAGAAAAGTAAACATTTTAAAATTAATATTTGCAAGCAATTTCAAATTTATATTTAGTTTGTTTTTGTATTTATTCCATATACTTCTGTCACACGTGTTTCGGACATGTCCGTCCTCTTCATGAAGGCAAGCCAGACAATCAGATTGTGTTTGAATTTTTCCTGGGTGTTAATTATTGTATAGTAAAGATTGTTTTGATAGGTTGTTTTGATTTTGTTTAATTCCAGATTTGTGTCTGTAATTGTACATCCCATTTCCCAAAGCTCCAGGACTGGAGTCTCGTCATCTGTTTAGTGTTATACCCAGGACACTTGTTGGAGGTGGGGTCCTACTTCTCTGCAGAGGTACAGCCGATATGGCAGTGCTCTATGAATTTTTTCATAATACATCATAATACATTTTTTCATAATACATCTCACGCAAATTCTTGACAATTGGAACCGTTTTGATAGATTTGTATATTCTTCTTCTGCGTTGTGAGCATCAACCATTTTTTTCATTGTTAAACTAATTCATTTTGCATGATACTTTCACAAAATTTATAATATTGTGAGTGTATTAGAAGATAAATGTTAGTGTTAACTTCAATTCACAATATTGTAAGTTATCTTAATTTAAAGCACATTGGTTTATTGCTTAAGAAAAAGGAAAGTTTTAAAAAGGAGCTGATAATACTGACCCTGGTAAGTTTTTATTTCTTTGAGATGATTTTATTATTTTGTGCAAAAAAAAATGTGTTTTTTATAAAGACTGAGTTGGCTTCTTTGTTTAATGGAGTATTGGCTTTCGTAGTTTTACAATTTAATCCATAGCAAGGAGTATAAAAAGTTATTCGTCCGAAAGTAAACGTAACAGAGCAACTGAAACTCGCTACTTTAATGTCGCAGTCCAGCGAGTTACACATTACGCCACGAAAACTCAGTAGTTTTAAAGACTAATATATAATTAACAATATTGTTTAAAAAATAGTTCAGGTGAAAAGCACTTTTGAATAATTTTTTACATAATTAGATTTTAATGAGGAACTAATAATTTTGTCCTTAGCTGTACAAAGTGCAAACTTCATTGGCATAAATGTAGTTTGCTTTGTTTTGATTTATTTAACGGCATATCAACTCATCGTGGATTATTTAATGCCGAAATTTAATTTACTTTTTAAATGATTGATCAAAATAATTATTTATATTTTCAAATTTTTTGCCATCATTTTTAGTTTCTTTTTTATTTGTCAATAATAATTATTTGTTTACACACAGTTTTAAGTATTTCTATCAAATACAATTAATTTTCAAAGAGATCTATTTGAGCCGTGGATGAAAACCTTCCAAGTGCTACCACTCCGAGTCAGATTATGGTGAGGACTAATGATAATGAAGAAGCACTCAATACTCCCCAGAACTTCAAAACGAGAGACTCACCACCGGATCAAGTTTAGTGTCATATTGAGATCTTTTTTTTTCTTTTGTTTGGTGTTTTACCCTTCTGCAGAACATACAGTCGGCATATGCTGAGCTGGGAGGCCCTAAAAGCAGTGAAGACGTCGTTGTCCATTTGGATTTCTATTGACCAGGTTCACATAGGTGTGCACTTAAAGAAGCGTCTCTGCGTCTAAGGCTTGGGAATAATCAGAAGTCTGTAGAGAACAGTTCCGGTGAAGATGAAGAGTCGGGTAGGACCTCGACATTAAACAATACGGCTGCATATATATATGCAGGCCAAAATGTTGGCAATTTTTAATGCATCGTTCCAAACAGTGACACTAGGATTCTGTCCTGATTGTTAAGTTGAAAGAGGCTATGAGGAAGTAATCATTTATAGCACCAAATGAATGTTAGGATATTTGATTTCAGTAATCTATAGCGAGAAGCAGGTTTGCCGACCTAAAGAAAGATAAGTTGGTTGGTTGTTTGGGTTTTATGGCATATCAGCCTTTGTATTAACATACAAAGGCTGATATGCCATAAAACCCAAATGCCAAATCCATTTTTTTTTTTACAAATAATCAGTTCTATTTCAAACAATTCAGTTTAGCATGAGTACACAGTTTTATTATCAAAAAACATTTCTATTTCAAGCTATTTAGTTTAGTTCTATTTAATCCATAGATAGGGCCCTATCAGATTCCAGACCAAAGTAGATCTGGGAGCAATGGCAATGAAAGGGTGCTCCGCATTCTCCAAATCCCCAGCATCACTGAAACCTTGCCATCAGATTGTTTAGTTTCATATCCAGGATACTCGTTGGGGTGGGGTCTTATCCCTCTGCAGAGGTGCTGTCGGTGTATTCTACAGCCCCAACCGACCGGGCAATAAATAAAGATAAGTTTCCAATTATCATACAAAAATTACTTTACAATAATTGAAAGAACACTTCGAAGAAAAAAATAATTAAGTTTTGATAAACAGTGTGAAATCGAAATAAATTCCTTGTTCTGCTTAAAAAAATAGTTTAAGTTTACATGAGATATAAATAAGCTGTTTGGATTTCACTACGCGCTAAATCCTTGTGAAAAGAAATAAAACCATCTTTTCTCTCCTCAGCAGTAAAGGTTGACAGGGTTCTTTAAATTTGATTCAGAGAAGGAAAACCCTTCATTCAAACCAGCTTTATTCTACTTGATTGGCCTTGTGTCCTATGCTACTCGGAGCAGAGGGTTTGAGTAAATACATACAAACGTTTAGCCAAGATATAAATCTAACAGTATACAGTTTGAAAAATTGTATAATATTTTATTCTGCAAATACTCTTTTTATGCGTATGGGTGAAGTTGTGGAAATGGGGCCACAAAATTACGTTTTATCAAATTGAGAAATTTGTACCATTCTTACAGGCTGCAGCAGGCTGTTTCACTTGCTTTGAAAATCAGCATTCGAAATTCGCGCCTGTAACTGGGCTCGAACACTGACATCTGGCATACCTTGAATTAAATCTAATTCGCTGAATTTGTTTTTCTCTGTAGGAAGTTGTGAAGATTGAGCCACAAATGCAAGCTTTGGAATTAAATAAAAAAGAAAGGGAATGTCTTCTGAATTTGAGGAATGAGACAATTTATCTCCAAGGTCAGTATTTTTATTTATTCATTTATCTATATCTTTTAAATCTTTCCGGATTTGAGAAACAACATTTCGCTGAATCGGATGAAGTATATATTAGTGTATGTCTTTCATATATAGTGTGTGTGTATATGGTTGGGTACTATTGTTGTCTGATCTATAAAATCACGTATTATAAATCACAGCTGCAAAAATCATTATATATTCAGTGGAATAAAACTTCAGAAGTGAGTATAAGCATGTTTATAGTATTACATCCCTTACAGTCAAGTGACTTACAATCAAAGTACCGGTTATCATCAGGTCACAAAAAGTTAAGAAGCATTGACCCTCTTCAGTACTCAGATGAGTGACTGCTGAGAAATAGATGGTGCTGTACACAGTCTAAGACCTGTCTGCCAGTCTAAGAAAAAGTTAGAACATTTAGGTTGATGTAAACATGAGAAAATGTCAATAGATTTATTTTCTAATAACAGTTTTTATTCGATGATCTAAACCAGCAATCTTCAAAGAACGGTCAACAAACCAAATCTAATCCACGGACAAAATTCAACCCATGGACTAAACCTGGCCCACAGACTAAATCCGGTTGCGACCACACTTAATCCGGTCTGCCTATTTCATTAAATGGAGGAAAATCGTCAATTTAATAGAATGACCTTTTCCCGCTACTTACATCATCACCACAGAAGACTGAAATAATCAAAAACAAGCTGCTCAATTTTGTATTCACCTGAGCTCGGAACATTTTCTTATGACCAACCACCAAAAATGTTTGCTTTCTGATTCTAAGTTATTCAAGAATAATATTCACTTTCTCAAGAATATTATTCACTTACTCAAGAATATTATTCACTAACTCAATAATATTATTCACTCATTCAATAATATTATTCACTTATTCATAATCTGCC
This sequence comes from Sepioteuthis lessoniana, assembly GCA_963585895.1. NCBI lineage: Eukaryota > Metazoa > Mollusca > Cephalopoda > Myopsida > Loliginidae > Sepioteuthis > Sepioteuthis lessoniana. Next base: position 58,604 of record CAUZXS010002725.1, read on the forward strand.
TAGATTACGTACGACTAACGTCAATAGATCTAATGAAAAAAAAATGGTTTCACTCTAAAAAAAAATAAAAAGGCAACACTCAGACGATATCCAGCAGAAACTACAACTGATGCAGACTACGCAGATGATCTAGTGCTTCTTGCAAATAAACTTGTTCAAGGCTAATTGGCATAGCCTGGAGCAGGCAGCAAAAGGCAATGGTTTCAAATTAAATTCAGATGAAATTTTTTTAATCAAGATGGTGCCATCTCTTCATTAAATGGCGTGCCTCTGAAACTGATAGACTAGTTCATATACTTCGGTTGCAATATCTCATTTACTGAAAGCGATGTCTACGAGGTAAAGAATTGGCAGGTAATGAGAATTTAACGACCATATGGGAATCTGTTATCAGAGATAAAATGTTAGAACTATTGTATGGTTGCACTATTTAGATTTTACCGATATGCCGGGAGAAAAGGCTTGATGAGAATTTCTCATGGATGATGTGCGCTGTTTTGAATTAATCCTAGCAGCTTCTTGCCTCCCATATGACTAACCATTCAAGTAAAACAAACAAGATATGCCGAGTACTGCAAGGGAAGGAAAGACGTACTCATAAGGGACATTCTCAGCGGGATCTCCGACACATGGACACATTAGAGTTGGATAACCAGAAAAAAATACATTCATCTGCTCTAATGTCGATACGAGGTATCATCCTGAGGGCTAACCAAGAGCGATGACTGTTATGGACGGATCCAACGAGAGAGAGAGAGAGAGTTAGGGGAATCCGTACTGTTTGCATTCCTGGATAATGACGCTAAGGAGGAGGAGGAGGAGGAGGCTACAAATATATATATACAGATATTTAACAAAAGAGAGCAGTCACTATTTTTAAATAAATAATTCAATTATTAAAACAATCCAATATTTTATTCTGCAAGTAATCTTTCTTTATTAATCTGACAAATTAATAATGCAAATAATTTCAAGGCGAAAATTCGATGTAGGCTTTATATTCGATAACTTTCTTTTCTTGCAGGGGATACTTGTCCCAGTGTCTGGGATGGAATTATGTGTTGGCCGACCACAGAAGCGGGAAATTTAGCTTTACAGCGATGTCCAGGCTATATCAATCGATTCAACACTGATCGTAAGTAAAAGCTTTTAACTAGACAGAGTTTTAAAAAGCAACAAGTTTGACAAGTAGTGTATAGTGAGACTGTTCATAAGTGTTGTGAGTTCGATCCAGACGAATGCCTTGCTGTCGTATTTCTATGCAAAACTAAACTTTGCAAACATCTATATACAGATACTTCGGTATATATATTCATTTCCAATAGCTATTAACAACAGTACTGAAGTATTCACTGGAGTTTCAGAACTGTAGAGTTTAGTAATAATTCATATATATATATATATATATATATATATATATATATATTAAGATGAAAATCGAAAAGGGGAAATATATATATATATCCCATAAAATGCACACATATTACCATTTATATTTAGAGTATCACGTATAAATTAGTACACTTCAATCATTTTTTTTATAAAAGGTGATATCCTTTTATAATTTCTTAGGGAACATTGTACAGTTAAAACGCGTATTATTTATCATCAAACACAACTTTGAAACTTCCACTAAAAATAAATTAGCCGCTCATCTGTTGTCAAAAAATAATTTTTTATGAATATAAATTGAGAGGTCAACTTATTTTTGACTGCTTCTTATCTACTTATACATCTTATATTCGTGATAGTTTCAGAACTGTTGAGTTTAGTAATAATTTATATATACATATATATATATATATATATATATATATATATTTCCCCTTTTTGATTTTCATCTTATCATATATATATATATATATAAGATGAACATCGAAAAGTGGAAATAAGATTAAACCCAATTCTAGTGGGTAGAGTGTTCTCCAGAGTTCAATCCCAGGCTGCGTCATACCAAAGATTCCAAAATACGGTACTCGATGCCTCCTTACTTAACACTCAGCATTATAAGGTACAGATCAAGGGTAAAGTGTTACAATCCAGGGAAAGGAGTAGCGTTCTCTCTTACATATCGTTGTCGTAACTGTTGCAAAGATAACCTTCGTGACGCGCTGGATTTCAGTCATCAACTTTTTACTTGAAGCGATGACAAATAGGAATATCATTTTTATCTACTTAATTTTTTCATATTTCTCAACATGTTTCGACCTTAGGTCATCATCAGGTAAAAAAGATTTCGGGAAAAGAAAAGTGGCATTTTTTAAAAGTTTTAAGAGGTTTATTCTTAATTTTAGATATTTTTTGAAAGAATTTTATTTTGTATATATGAGTATAAGTGATGACTTTTGGTTCATGTTTTAACATAATTTATTCAATGTATGAATTAGAATAGGTGAAGAATTTTAGTATCCCAACTGAATTTTTTTCTAGATAAAATTCATCAATGTACATTTTCTTTTTTCAGTAGAGGAATTTTTATTGTAAACTGAATTTACAATATAATCCCACTACATAAAAAAGATTATGTACATCTATTTGCTTGCCTTTGAGGTTATAATAACCTCAAAAGCAAGGATATAGATGCGAATGCGTATTTCTAATCCTCTTGGGAAGACATGACCCTGGAGGTGACCGTGTCCTCTGTAAAGAGTACGGATGTGATTTACAAGACACATTCAGGTTAATTGGCCGCGCAATTGCCGTGACTAGATGATTTGGCATCGCTTGTGCACTCAGTGGTAGAGTTTTGGTTCTGCGTTCTGTGGTTGCTGGTTCGATCTCCACTGGGGGAGATCACGATATACACTGCTGATGAGATCTAATAAGGTCGAAACAGCTTTCCGGTGGTTCTGTATGTCGCGTGCAAGTATTTGCCGGATTTTCTGGTCATGTTAATTCAGTTTACTATAATTTATCAAATCTCTGTGCCAGATATTTGCACTGCTGAAATTTGACAACTGACCATTCTATAAAAACAAAATGATACTTTCTCTTTATCTGTTGTATATTTCAAAATAAATTTCTTTGATCCAAGTTAAGTGCCTGTTTTAGAGGTGCTCATAGTGTAATGGTTATCGTCGTAGTAAATGAACACGGTGTCTCAAGTTCAAATCATAGACAAAGCTATTTGCATTTTACATAGCCTTAATACTCTTGCGAAAGGTATGAATCCAAATTATCTCACACCAACTATCGATAAATAGTAGGACAGACTGAGTTTATTAACCAGTCTAGAATAAGATAAACTTTGAATTCAAACTAAATTTTGTTTTGAAAATTACCTTGTGTCGCACCCTGCTCGTGCTTTTGGGCAAATGCATATACTTGTACAACATCCGACTGTATTCTTATAAAGAACAACATGACGGTGTTCCTCTGAAAACAACATTTATATTAAAATAGGGTTCGATCTCGACACCTCCACTTGTAGTTTTAGAATATCCGTATCAATGAGAAATTGTAAAATATTTTTCTTTATGTAACATTTAATATCACTCGAACATTTTATCCTTCTCTCTCTCTCTCTCTATATATATATATATGTATGTATATGTAATCTGATGAAAAAATCCAAGAGGTAGAAGTATCCAACTTGAGTGCTCAAAGCCTACAGCTATCGGTGTATAATTAATTTGGGATTAAGGATACGTTAAAACTCACTTGCAGAGCCAAAATATTTTTATGTAAAGATTTATAATGACACCAAAGAATTTAATTTTTTCTTGATATATATATATATATATATATAACACTCTCTATACTCTTGCACCTCTCTTCAGTTTCTCTTTGAATTTTTCACTTTTCTTCGAACTCACTTTGTTTTCTCTTTATTCCTTACTCCTTCTCTCTCTCTCTCTCTCTCTCTCTCTCTCTCTCTCTCTCTCTCTCTCACACACACACACACACACACATACGCACGCACTCATTGACTATCTATTTATCCATCTATTTCTCTTTGTATAGAGTGGATTTGCTCCTTCCCGCTCCCTCTCCTCCCTCCATCGCTCTCTTTCTCTCTCTCTCTCTCTCTCTCTCTCTCTCTCTCTCTATCTCTGTGTGTGTGTATGTGCGAGGGCACTCCTTGGCATCCCGGTGTATCTACTTATTGCACTTTGTGACCCCACGCTGTGTTTGTTGCACAAATCCCGAGGCTGTGTTACTAAAAAGAAAGGAATAAGTAAAATTTAATCAAAAGGTTTGAAGGACTGGAGTAGCTCACAGGTGGGTGGGGAGTGTGTCACTTGGGGCTTTCCTTTAGCTCTGCCCTCCCCATGCATCTAGCGCAAATCCAAACTTGCCTCGAGCAGATCACTTCGACATTAGGGGCGTCAGCAGACTGACCGTATCTCTGACGCCCGACTTTGCTTGACCAACTGACTCCCATGGATTCCTCTGACCAACTAACTGCACTCGAGTCTTTGCCACCTGGATGTTATTGGTCAGTACCCGTTTCTTTGTTTCCTTTTCCCACGCGTTTAGCCCCACGCTTATTCAAGTTCACGAAGTCGGTTTGTTCAAATCCCCGTTGACCTTTTGACCTGCCAGGTTGATGATTGACAGGTGAACTGCTTACTCCTTCCTCGTTTTGTCCCAAACCTCATGGATACATCTGTACACATATACACCGATACACATTCACTCGTGCCTTTACCTACACATATGCACACTCTGACATACATACATACATATTCATGCACACACACATCTAGCCCTATATAAACATGCGAAGAGTCCGTAGGGTCACATCTCTCTCTCTCTCTCTCTCTCTCATTTTACACGGTGTCATCACTTAAAAAGCAGACCTTGATATTTTCAGATTTATGGTGTTGATAACATAGAATAACTTGAAAAGCTATTGCTTAACGTACTTAACAAAATACCACCAAGAAAGATAAATTTTTAATTAAAGGAAAGATTTAGAAAGAAAAACTTTGATTAAAAATCAAATTTCAACAACCAGAACTGGTAGATAGATAGATATATAGATTCCTAGAACTAGGAATAGATTCTACGAGAAAGATTCGTATTTGCTGGTGCCAATGTTTCATGTTAATTCAAATCGGAAAAGTCTTCTCGAGAAACACTCATTTTGATACAAAAACAGTCAAACTCGACACTTGTTTTTGTTTTGAAATCAGTATTTCTCTAAATGACATCTCGCCTTAAAACACACGGAACATTGATTCTGCGTTCAGTTTCAGGATGTTGTCATTAGCCATTGCTTTCAATTGACGCTACTTGAGATTGCTTCCAACTTCTCGTTAAACCCACGTCAAGCTTTGCAATGATGCAAAATATGTTCGCCTCAATGTTGTTGATGCAGAAAAACTTCGATAAACACATCCTATTTTCTTTATTTGCTACCCAAACTAACTCAATGTGTTCGTGGAAGAACGTCGTAGTGACTGATAATACTTAAGACTCACACTGATATCAAGGAAAATATTTGGATGTGCCACAGGGAATGCTGGATTATGTTAAAGAAAAACACAATACGAAACTATTTATATATATATATATATATATACACTGCAATGTCAATGTCCAGTACGTAATACACTACGCCATATATATATATATATATATATGTGTGTGTGTGTGTGTGTGGCGTAGTGCCATATATGTGTGTGCGTGTGTGTGTGTGTGTGTGTGTGTGTGTGTGTGTGTGGCGTAGTGTCTTACGTACTGGACAATAACATCGCAGTACCCGAGTTCAAACTGTAGTCGCGCTACAACGTTCACATTTGGACTAATACTCTTAAGAAAGGTTATGAACCCCCTTATCCTCCAAAGCTATGGGTTAAATCATACCACTACTGTTCTACAAGGATGGCTTTGGCATTAAATAACCTACGAAGGTTGATATGCCATTAAACAAAGAAACCAAAGTAAACAACCGGATAAAATAGTGTTTTCATGATAGTCAGATTCTACAAAAGAATTCCAGGAAACAATTTTTTATTTCTTTTTCTTTTTTTTTTTTTTTTTTTAGGAAATTAAGGTTTTTTTCTTTCTTTCTATCAAAACCAAGGAAAAAACATTATTTTAGAATTCTAATTTTAATTACACTGGGGTACTGATTTCCTACAAGGACATTGTAATTCACTGTCGCTTGGTTCTACGCTATCACCCGACTGGTGAAATCCTAGGAAAATAATAGGGATATCCAAAAAAATTAACTTACGCTACTATAGTTTATATTATCAAATTTAGCAATTTAGGGAACCCATTTTTCAATCTACTTGATCGATTCTGATCAAGGTTTTAGGAATATAGAAAATTTAAAAAAAAATTTTTTTTTACATTTGATTTTTTTTTAATCAATAAACATTAATATTTAGAACCACAGAACGAGAATAAATGCATAAATTGTTATACTGATTGAAAAGAAAAAATATGGAACTTTTCGTGTAATGATTTCTTTTTAATCCTCAAAACCAGGCAATGAAAACCAATAAAAATATTTATGACATATATTGTTGATCAATTTTCCATTAAGATTTTTTTTAATCTAACATATCGACATATGTATAAAAGTGTGTATACAAGAAATATTTTTTTAAAGACAATTCTTAATTTGTGCTTGATTCTGTGGATAAATAAACTTCGTTAGTAATATGTTTGAAATATATGAATATAAAAAAAAACTGTAGGAAAGACTCTGCTCTTTAGCGTTGCTAGGGCAACTAACCTAAGAGAAGAAGAAAAAAAAATTCAAAGCCAAGAGTTGGAATCCAGAAAGCAATTACTGCGGTGACAATGATGCTAAATTGTATTGTAGCTTACCCTTTCAATGGACAAAATCGGTATCGTGAAGAGGGAAGACTTGCTGTAAGGGCAACTGCCAGTGTTTTATTAAACATTATTCAGGTCTGTCTGGAGATCCAGGTGCAAATCCAATCTTGAAATATATATATATATATATATATATATATATATAACTGCAGGCCATTTGTTTGTGCGTGAATGTGCGCCTCTGTAGTTAATGGCGTTTATGTCAGAAGGGATACATTATTTGTATACGTGGGAGCCTGTCTCATAGTTTGATATTATTGAATTGTTTGAACAACTTTTATGCAATTTCCTCTGTCCTGGGTATGACACGAAACTGCATCTGACAGCGAGGTTCTAGTGCTAAGAGCTTTTTACCCAGTCGGCTGGAGCTATAAAATACACCTACTGCATCTCTAAGAGGAGTAAGAACTCCTTCCAACGAGTGTCCTGATATGACACTAAACAATCTGATGGTGAGGTTTCAGTTCTGGAAAATGTGGGGCACCCCTTCATTGCCATCGCTCCCAGGTCCACTCTGGTCTGGAGTGGTAGCACCTAATAGGGTCCTATCTATGGTTCAAATAGAACTAATCTGTAATTAGGCTAAACTGGATTGTTTGAAATTAACTGTTTTTACATTTAATTATATTTAAACTGCGTACCTTTGTTAAACTGAATTGTTTGAAATAGAACTGTTTTTGACATCTAAACTGTGTACTTATGCTAAACTGAATTATTTCTAAAGAGAAATATTTTAATATTTCAGCTGCGTACTGATGTTAAACTGAATTATTTGAAATAGAACTGTTTTGACATTTTACTGTGTGTTAACAAAAAACTGTACTTATATTAAACTAAATTGTTTGAAACTTTTGACAAAATGACTGAATTCGGCGTTAAATGACCCTAAAAGGTTGATATGCCGCAAAACAAAACAACCAACAAACCATCCTAGAGCTTTAGGCAATGTGGAGTACCTCTTCATTACTTCCTGATCCAATCTGACCCGGAGGGGTAGTACCAGTTAGGATCCTATCTATGGATCAAATAGAACTGTTCAATCATTTACTAAGGATTATTATAATTATTATTATGATTATTATTATTTACTCCTTGAGAGTTTTTCACATCATCGATAGCTGATGGTTTTCCACTTGAGTTTGAGTGAGAGCAAGTCTTCTCAAGTCTCCAGGACTCTTCTCAGTATTCTAGCCAATCTCAAGATAGTAGTAATTTGGACTTCCAAGTCCGTCAGTCCTTGTACCAGTCCTTTGGTGACTGTACTAAGAACCCAAATTACTATTGGTATAATCCTCACTTTCATGTTCCACAGTTTGTTTGTTTTTAATTCCCTAGCAAGGCCGTGGTACTTATCTCTTTTTTCGCATTCTTTCAATTTTACTCTGTGGTGTGCCAAGACAGCAAAGTCCACAATACTGTAAGTTCTATCTTTTTTGTTGATTATTATAAGGTCTGGTCGTCTGGTCGAGATTAGGTCATCCCGTTTGCATCTCAAAATCCCAGAGAAGTTTGTGTGTGTCATTCTCCAGGACAGATTCTGGGTTGTGTATATACCATTTGTTCGTATAGTCAAACTTCAATTTCTTGCACAATTCCCAGTGGATCACCTTGCCCACCCAGTCGTGCCTAGTCTTATACTTTTTCTGTGCTAATTTGCTGCATTCGCTTATTATGTGATTGATCGTTTCGTCTCTTTCACCACATAACCTACATCCGCTGTTTTGTGGTGTCTTGTCTGTTCTCGCTTTGATATAGTTTGTCCTTATGGCGTTGTTTTGTGCTACTATTAGAAGAGATTCGGTTTCTCTCTGAAGCTTTCCTTTTCTAAGCCACGTCCACGTCTTTTCGTGGGAGATGTTGCTTGTTAGTCGCTTAAAGCGTCCATAGAGTTGTTTTTCTTCCCACTTTCGTTTTCTGGTTATTGCCGTTCCGCTGGTTCTCGTGTCGTTAGTATTGTTTCTGGTGGCTAAAATCAGTCTTCCTCCACGCTTTTTTATGCGATCTTCGAGTCTTTGTATCGATGTATTAACGCTGTCTTCAATGCTGTAAAGTCCTCTTCCTCCTTCTCTTCTTGACATATATAGTCTGTCAATGTCATAACTGTATAATGCTAGTTTATCTTCCCTCGTTCATTTTCTACACTGTGGTCTCTGGTGTGAGTGGTCGATTTAGTTATTTGAAACTATACAGCTGTGTGCAAATTATTTATGCTACATAGGAATACTTGATAAAAAGAATTGCTGATGTTAAGTAGCAATACTTAAAACCATTTAATAGTGTGCAATCAAATGATTAATATTAGATAGAATAATTATTGTTAAATAGGAATACTTGAAACTATCTAACTGGGTGCAAACATATAATTAATATCAAATAGAATGATTAGTGCTAGATAGGAATACTTGAAAACATTTAATTGTGAGCAAACAAATGAGTTATAAATATTGATTTAAAACTAAAGTTACCTATAAACTATTCACTTACAAATCATATATAGAAAAAACAGATTTTGCGTTAAATAACCCACAAGGTTTGATATGACCTAAAATCCAACCCAACCAACCACCCAACCAATTTTCACTTGAGAGGAATGCATAACAAAGATGCTATAGTTATTTACAAGGAAACAAAAAACTATAGTATTGTCAATGAACATATTGAGATAGATAGATAGATAGATACATACATACATTTGTTCTTATTTGGATAATCTTTTTGTCGCAAGTTGGGCAACAGTCAATTTTGCAGAATATAAGGAAGCATTATTTTGCATTATTATACTTTTTAACTTAAAAGTTCTTAGCTGTGTTTTGCAACCTGCATCACTTAAAAACTTTGGGTACAAGATAATTAAAAATATTTCTGTTACAATGATTAGATAGATAAATAGAGAGAGTTGGGGGAGAGATGACTTGTACTTTTTTAAACAAATATCCTGTTTATTTGAACACAAACACCGATCTTAGATGCAGGTGGCAAACTCATCTTCACTTTATCAATTATTCTCTATGATTTCTAACTTACCTTCTCTCTCTCTCTCTCTCTCTCTCATAATAAACATAACAAAGAGTACATAAGAACAGACTAAGATAGATAGATAGATAGATAGATAGATGTCCTGTACTTTATTCTATGTTTATGTGAACATGAAACCAATTATAGACGCAGTTGACAAACTCATCACCTCAATTATTCAGTGATGTTTAACTTCAACCTTCCTCTCTCTCGCTCTATCTATCTATCTTTTTTCTTTCTTTCTTTCTTTCTTTCTTTCTCTCTCTCTCTCTCTCTCTCTCTCTCTCTCTCTCTCTCTCTCTCTCCATTTAGTTCTATCTTGTTTCCATCCACTCATCAGCATCATAGTCACTGTACAAAACATCCCTGTTTCTTCATACACTCATTCTCCCATCTCTGTCTTGCAAGAAAGCCTTCAGCATCTCTGAACGTTTTAAATCTAATAAAATGCTTCATATTTCGCTGATTTTCTTCGGTTCGTCTGAATGAGCCGAGTCAGCAAAAATCTAAAAACGATCTTGTCTGGTTTCATGTAAAGAGGAAATTATTTGAAGAAAAAGAAATTAACTGGGCAATAAGTAGAAAAGTTGTCAAACGTAAATCGAACCGTCGCTTAATATCCGCCCTTTTCATGCATCATTTCCTCCTTAGAGAAATGGAATTTATACTCCATCTGACGCATTTCTCTTTTCATTTCATTCGTTATTGATTATTTATTTTGAATTAAAACTTTTTCAAAATTCTAATCCAAAACTGTGTGTTTTTATTTTCATTGTTTATTCTACTCTCTCTCTCTCTCTCTCTCTCTCTCTCTCTCTCTCTCTCTCTCTCTCTCTGGTTTCATTTTATGTGTCTCTCTGTACATATAAAAATAACAAGTTATTTCGATTTATTCATTCAGCAGAGTCAGTTCATATATATACATATGTGTGTGTGTGTGTGTCCAATAACTCCACCATAAACAGGATAAGACACAATGTCAATTTTTAACGGAGGATATTACCCGCCGAGTAAATGCAAACAGCCGTATCCATATTTTGAACTCGGGTCGCCGATTCAATTTTCTACGAAGATAACATTTACACTAAATGCATATATATATATATATATATATATATATATATATATATATAACCCTTTACTTCCGCCTGAGAATTTAATATACATAGTTTTGTTTTCATGCATGCATATAGACTTTAATCCATACTTGCTGTTTTTCTACCTCAAATTAAACGTGTGAAATCATCTGATCAGACAAAGAGTATAATATTCTTCGCCTAAATAAATTTATAGTGTTGCTCGACACGCGAGACGCTCCAAGCCAGGATCGAAACTGGCCTAACTTTACGTCAGGCTGATGACATACCCCAAGGCCTGTTAGACGGGTTTCGATTCCGGCCCAGAGCGTCTCGCGTGTCTAGCCACATTGAAAAGTTGTTATACAACGAAACAGTCTGCCTATAGATTACAATATATATATATATATTTTTTCATTTTATCGGTTAGGTCTGATTTCCATATAATCGATAGCCTATTGATAGCTGTCCATGCTTTCGTTAGCCTCGTTTCGATGTCCTTAAAAAAAAAAAAAAAAAAAAAATGAAACGCAGCTTCTTCCAGGCAGCGGTCACATCGATACTGCTATATGGATGCACTACATGGACGCTAACAAAACGGCTGGAGAAGAAACTGGATGGCAATTACACAAGAATGCTGCGTGCAATCCTGAACAAGTCCTGGCAGCAGCACCCCACAAGACACCAACTGTACGGCCACCTGCCCCCTATCACGAAAACTATTCAAGTTAGACGAACCAGACATGCAGGACACTGCTGGAGAAGCAGAGATGAACTCATAAGAGATGTACTCTTATGGATCCCCACACATGGCCGCGCAAAAGCAGGACGACCAGCTCGAACGTACATTCAGCAGCTATGTGAGGATACATGCTGTTGTCCTGAAGACCTACCTAGGGCGATGAACGATAGGGAGGAGTGGCGAGAGAGGGTCAGGGATATCCGTGCTACCAGCGCGATATGATGATGATGATATATATATATATATATATATATATATATATATATAAAGTAATCGCCTATATTTTGGTTTATACGTGTCGACTTATAACGCAGAAAAGAGATGTCATTGAGGATTAAAATCATGCATACAATTCTATATGTTTATAAGGAAAAGTACAAAATTTACTTTTCGACTTTACTGATAAAAAGTATGTAATAATTAAAAATCAATCGATTTGTTCTGCATGAGTACAAATAATGGGGGAACTTTTCAGTTCTTCTTATAACACACCATGTTTAAATCTTATTAGGATTCCATTGGCCGAATTTGAATTTAAGACTTTTTCGAAAATTATTGTGTTGTAATTTAGTTGTAATAGTAAAAAAAAAATCCTAAATTTTTAGGGGATTAAAAAAAAACAACAAAAACAGGAAAATATTTTGAACCAAAAGGTACCTTTTTTTTTAATACTATTTTAGATGTAAACCAAAAAAGAAAATTTTAATATGAAAAATTTTACATTTACCTAACTTCTTTACTACTTTTTATCGTAGCCACCAATAATGTTACATTTTTAGAGTATAAAAAGAAAAAATTAATAGAAATTTAACAAATACATTATTTATGGTTAACTCTCAAACTGAATTTTCAAACGAATATTTTTCATATTTCTTAGAAAAAACATATGTAAATCAGTTTAACTTCATTTAAAATAATACGCCAAGTTTTCTACTTAAAAGTAAAGGCACATTTTTAATTCTAAGCTTCTTTTTATTTTGCATTTTTATAAGATAAAAAAGAAAATAAATTAAACGAAGGCATTTTTGTCACTGTAACTCAACAGTAAATTAAGATATGAATTTAAATTTTTCTCATATTTTTAAAATGTCTTTGGCAAAATAAGACTATAATAATCTTTCAAGCTACTCGCAAGTTTAGGGTTATGTTTTTTAAAATAATATTTTTAATGTACACAAAAAATTCCTAGAATAAAAGAAAATAGTGATACGTGAATTCTTAGATTCTTTTATCGTTAAGTCTTTTTTGGGTAAATAAAAATTTGAATCAAAACTTTTTCTGCTTTTTCGAAAATTATAAACAATAAATTATTCTGTAACTAAGCACTTTTTGTAAAAATAAAAATTCATCGGAGACCAAAAAAAGAATCTCAGAAAATGTTTTAAACCTTTTACCAATATAGGATTACACATGCTATACATTATTTTAAATGCAAACTAAAAGGAATAAAAAAAAAGAAAAAAGTTTTCATAAAATAAAAGAATAATTTTTATTTGAATTTATAGACGAAATCTTTCAACTACAAATAAGAACACATTTTTAATTCTTAGGTTATTCTACTTTTCCCTCTTTTTATCTCACTCACTAACGTTCATAAAATCTATTTAGTCCAGTCATTGACCAGGTACCTCTGTTTATATATATATATATATATATATATATATATATATATATGTGTGTGTGTGTGTGTGTGTGTGTGTGTGTGTGTGTGTGTGTGTGTGTGTGTGTGTGTGTGTGTGTGTGTGTGTGTGTGTGTGTGTTGAAATGATAGATTATGGTGAACCTGACTGTATTATAGAAATATTTAGATCGTTGGATAAATCAAATACTTAACTCAGATTCAGTTACGTGATATTTCGTTCTTTTTATTCCATTAGACTTTTTCAGACAGAGACTGGTTTCTGAGTTTTTCTATTTAAAAGCAAATGAAGAAAAGGATAAGATTGCTTTTAAATTGAAAAACTCAGAAAACTAGGTCCCTGTTTACTATGTCGTTGTACCAGGTTAATCAAAATTTACCTAAGAACTTTATATATATATATATATATGCATATATATATATATATATATATTCTGAGTTTTTCTGTTTAAAAGCAATCTTATCATTTTCTTCATTTGCTTTTAAATAGAAAAACTCCGAAAACAGTCTCAGTTTGAAAAAGTTTGATGGAAAAAAAAGAATGAAAAATAGCACATCTGAATCGGAGTAAAGTGTTCGATTTATCCAACTTCCCCCACACACACACACATACAAACACACACACACACACACACACATATATATATATATATATATATATATATATATACACATATATATATAAAGGGTTTTGGTAAATCTTGATAAGCCTGGTACAAAGACATAGTAAACAAGCACCTTGTGACATTCAAACCAACCGTAAAACAGATATTTAAATAATGTCTTATCTATGTCTATTTACTGAATTGATGAACGGTTGCAGCCTAAATACACTTAATCTGCTTTTATTTATCTGTTATAATCTTTTTTTATATTCTGTATGAAGAAACATTTCAAATTCTTATTTGTATATGCCATCCCAAAAATCCTGGGAAGAAATTCTTTCAAATTTCTTGGAGAATAGATCTTTGTTGAAGAAAATGTGCATGGGTATATTGTTTGAATCCCAAGCAACACCGGGTATCCCTGCAAATAGATATATATATTCTTTATTCCTCTATGTATATCCTTTCATATTAGTTGAACCTTTCTTGAGTTTTTTTTCATATTTCAAAATCATTCTTTTTCTCCCTCATTTTCTCTCCTAACGTCTTTCTTCTTTCCCCTCTTTCCAAAGATTTTGTTATTTTTATTTTTCTTTTTCTATATTTTTTCTCCCCGATTTTCTAAATTCTCCCGCTCGCCACTTCCTCTTAATTTGCCTGCAAACCCCTTGGATATTCGCAACCCTGATGACTTCTTTTAATTTTGAATTTCCTTTCTTCTCATCTTTTGTCCTAATGATTCGGTTTCCTTTCATCTTATTGACGACTCAGAAATAAAGATTATACTTCAGCCCAAAAATTTAAAACAATCTTTTCTTGGTAAATATCTAAATCCTCACATAATTTCTTTTCTTATTTTCTGAGAAGCAATACAAGAATGGAACTGGAAGTCGGGAAGTCTTTGCTTTAGTCTGATTATTTCGAATCATTGCTTTGTGTATTGAGGCATTTAGAAACGAATCTGATTTCTGAAGTTGTATGAGTTGATTGCTTTCAATAAACCCAATCCATTTTAGTTAACAAGATTAAGTGGATTAGTGACGATGCAAAGAAAAGAGATTATATTAATACTCCAACTTTAATCTCACGACGGTGAAAATTGAGAAAGTGTGTATTATGAGGTTTTACTTGTGGGGAAACAGAAAGTTACGAAATAGTTATCTCCTCAAGGAAATGCTTACCAAACGTGCAATACACCGTTCTCTTTTGCTTTCTGAAGAAAGATATATGAAGTCTGGCTTAGTTTGGCACAAGATCACAATACTGAAGCATCCAGTGAGAAATAATTGGTTATGTCTTAATTTCGTTTCTGCTTATATATATATATATATATATATATTTGTGTATGTGTGTGTGTGTGTGTGTGTGTGTGTGTGTGTGTGTGTGTGTGTGTGTGTGTGTGTGTGTGTGTGTGTATAAATGCATGACATTTTCAGTAACAGCTTGATCTTTATTGTGAATTTCTTTGAACCTTTCTACTTTTAAGCAACTCTATTTTGAAATATTGAATACTGTAATTTAAAATACTGTTATAACTACTTAAAAATGTTTTGAAATAATATATATATATATATATATATATATATATATATATATACAAGGTGCGAGAGGCTAATTGTCATGTAAATTATGCAAACATGAAAACAACATTGACATTTCCCTTTATTAGATATATATTAGCAAAATTACATAAAAAAGATCTTAAACAACTAGAAATTACATTTATTCAAAGAAATCGATTTCGACTTCAAACACGACCGCCAGACGACTTCGAAATCTCTTTCAAACCTTTCCGATGGTCTCCGTGTTTAAATTGGTAAATGCTACCATTATCCTTGCCTTCTGTTCATCTTTGGTGTCGCACGGAGTTTTGTTGGTCTCTTGCTAAGCTGCGGTCCACACAAGGGGATAGCATTATGTGGAGTTAAACAGTCAGATATTCAAGGTGATGAGGTTGCAAATCCAGCGCTGGATTCTCCTGTTTCTGTGGCATGGCACCGTTTTGGTTCCTGACATAGGTTCTTCCAGAAGCCCTACTCTTGATCTAGAGTAGCACTACCTCATCCAACCACTTAATATAGGATTCCGTGTTGTGTGTGAGGCTATATGGGATGATGATTGGAGGAATAACGTCTCCATCGCAAGTGACTACCTCAAATACCATGATGTAGATTGAGTGTTTGATTTTCATCAATATGAATGTAAATATGTCCTCAGATTGACATGCAAACATTGTGAAAACTTTTGATCTTTTAAGTTGGATATGACTAGTCTAGTACGCCATTTCCAAATTTTTGGAGGAAGGAATTTAGTCATGGTGTTGCTTTACAGAAAACTTGAAACAAATGAAACTCATGCACCAAATTAATTACATAAAATGGCGACAATTTTCCAATCACCCCCAGTATACGAGGGTCATTCAATGAAGACAGTGAAAAAAAAAAAGAAAATATTTTTCTTTATTTTTAAAAAATAAAGAAAAATATTTTCTTTTTTTTTTTCTACAATTTTCCAATCACCCCCAGTATACGAGGGTCATTCAATGAAGACCACGAATTTAAAAAAAACAAAAGAAAAATATTTTCTTTTTTTCTTTATTTTTTTAGAATTTTTTTTTCTTAAATGTAAACTCTACATTGTTTGGAATCTTAATTCAACTAAAATAGTTTTGCGGTAATTTCAAAATGGCGGCAAATCAAACAGAGTGCTCGAGACTTGAATAGACGTCTGTCGTCTAATCTCTGGTGGCTGAGAAGTGCAAATATGTATGATGTACCGGGCCATTGGCCTAATGGGTAGAGTGTCCGCCAATGGTCTGCGAGACAAGAGTTCAATCCCAGTTAGAGTCATACCAAAGACTCACAAAATGGTATTTAATTCCTCCATGCATTACTTCAGCATTATAAGGTACGGATCAAAGTTAAAGTGGGGCGATCCAGGGTAAGGAGCAGCACCTTCCCCTACACCTTGGTGTAGTAGCTATTGAAAAGGGAGCCTTCGAGTCGCCCTCTACTACGGTCACCAACTTAACTTACTTGACTATATTACATAAAATATTGATGTTAGATAGGCCTTTGTGTCACCCTCTACTAAGGTCACTGACATCATACTTATGTATGATGTTAGTGACCTTAGGTGCGACGAGAGATATCCATGGCTACGAAGGGGCGCATCTATCAAGCCATTGCCCGGACGATCCTCTTCTATGGCTGCGAAACGTGGCCACTTAGAGCAGTTGATCTACGAAAGCTTGAAGTGTTCGACAACGATTGTCTTCGCCACATTCTACGATGCCGCCGAATCGATCGTGTGCCCATAACTACTCTATGTCGTCCGCCTGAAACCGCCGTCCCTCTTCCCACCCCGTCCTGCTCCAGCACCGTCTCTGATGGTTCGGGCAACGCAGCTCGACGCCGGGCGGGGGGAGAGCTCATTTGCCATTTACTTCTTCCCCCCTTCTCTTCCTAACTGTCCGAAAACGTGTCGGTGGGCAGCTGAAGGACGTGGGGGCCAGTTACAATCAAGGATGACCTAGCAGCACTATTAGGTCCCCCATGCAGTTGGTCTTCGGCAATGGAAATTGCGATTGGCTCGCCCATTTTTGGTGTGATCTGGCTCAGGATCGGCGAACGTGGGGCTGCGATGGTTTGAGATGCTGTACTTGCTCGCGGGGGAAGTCGATTCAACCCGACCAGCATGAAAGCCGATTCAAGTACAAGTATGATGTGTACGGAAAAGTATATTTTAATCAAGTATGTTAACGAATAACCTAAATTGTTCAAAGAAGGTCGAAATAGACCAGACAGGCTGACAATGGTGAATATATCTAAAAAAAAAATTAATCCAGTTACCCAGTGAGCTGGGGTTGTAGAATACACCAACTACATCTTCAGCAGATGGGTAAGACCCCCCCAACGAATGTCCTGATATGACACACTAAAACGATCTGATCGTGAGGTTCTAGTAATGCTTTTAGGGAATGCGAAAGCACCTCTTCATTGCCATCGCTTCCAAATCCACTCTGTCTCGGAGTGGTAGCACCTGATAGGGTCCTATCTATGGGTCAAATAGAAAATAAACTGTGTACTTATGCTAAATTGAATTGCTTGAAAACAGTTTTTAACATTTAAAACTACGTACTTATTCTAAACTGAATTGTTTGAAATGAAACTGTTTTTGTATGCTAAACTGAATTGTTTGAAATAGAACTGTTTTAACATTTAGCTGTGTGTAAGCAAAAAACTATACTTATACTAAACTGATTTATTTGAATTAGAACTGTTTAGACTACACTGAATAGCTTGAAATAGAAATGTTTTTTTGACAATTAAGTTGTGTACTTATGCTAAACTGAATTGTTTTGAAATAGAAACTATTTATTTGTATAAAAATGGGATTTGGGCCTATAAAGGTAGATAAGCTATAAAACCCAAAACAAACAAACAAACAAACAAACAAGCAGTCAGTTAATGCGCTCCTTTTAGCAAACAGAAGAGTTACAATGAAGGACATATCTGAACAACCTGAAATTTCTATGAGTACCACACATAGAGTTTGTGTATGATAACCTTGCCTTTTCTAAAGTCAGTTGTCGTTGAGTTCCCAAAATGCCGACACCAAACCACAAGAACAATAGAACTATCATTCAGTTTGATTAGGAACAGCTGCCACATCCTTCTTGCAATCCAAATTTTCCCTCTCCTGAATTCCACTTGTTTGGCTCCGTCAAAGAATTTTAACGTGGAATAAAATTTTCAAGAAATAAAGTGAATAGCACCATGAGCAAAGGACTAAAAACCTGATCCAAAGATTTCTATGCAGAAGAAATACAAAAGATTGTTTTTAAGGTGAAAATAGGTTTTAAAGAATGGAAATTATATTGAAAAATAAAGCAATTTTTCTCCAGCGTGAAATGATTGATTTTATTGCAAAATTCGCATTATTTAGTGAATTATCCTCATATATATATATATATATATATATATATATATATATATATATATATATATATAAGTGTGGGGGTGGGGGTTGTGCGTGTGTGTGTGTGTGTAAAAGAATTTTCTTATTTTGTTTGTCCAAAGAAATAAAAACGTAAATATTTCAAAATTAATAGGTCCACTAAGAGAAATATATCTTTTTAAGAAATATTTATTTCGTTCTCACACGTGCCGATCGGTAGAATAAATCTAACCTGTCTCTGTGAGATATATAAGTTTTATCCTACCGATCGACTCATTTGAGAACCAGATAAATATTTCTTAAAAAGATATAAATCTCTTTGTGAGCCTATTCATATATATATATATATATATATATATATATATATATATATATATATGAATATTTTCTGACGTGTTTATTGCATCCCTTGTAAGGATTGTAAACTAAAATACATCAGTGAAACATCCCAAAACCTTCATATTCGTTTGAAAGAGCACAAAAGAGACATAAGAATTGGCAACTCAAACAACGCATTATTCCTACACATTTCTCAACATAATCATAACATTGACTTCAACTCTGCTAAGATGTTCACTTACATCCATAATAAAAATCTTAGACGAATTTTCGAAGCCGCAGCTATCTCATTCCTTAGTTCCCTAAATACTCGTCCTGGCTTTTATAATATTTCTCCTTACTTAACCAAACACATTTTAAATAGCAACAATATATTCCATCCTTAGTCATATTTTCCGTATATCTGATAATTTCCATGCTTTTTATTCTTCATTGGTTCTTTCTTTCTTTTCTTCCTTCTGTCTCGAAATCTTTCTCGTTAAACAACGTACATAAATTCTATACAATATTCCTAATAAGTCAAATGACGTAATTTAGACATCAAACGCTGATTTGCCAGTTAAACGGCTAACTTTTTATTACTATACATATTTTCCCGTAGGTTTTTGTATTTCACATTTCTAATCATCCATCGTTAACTTAAAATTATTAATATCACCCCTCATGGCCCTGATGATCGTTCTGTAGAACCGAAACGCTATAGTGTCGACCCGTTAATAAATCATTCCTTCCACTTGGATCGTTGTTATCAGTTTTTCTACATATATATATATATATATATATATATATATATATATATATATATATATATATGGTAATCAAATAACGCTCTAATGATATTAGACGAAAATTAATTATTTTATTAACTTGACATATAAATAAAAATTGCTTTTTGTTTACAATTATTAACAACTAAGTGTAACTTTTAAAACAAAATTTAACAGATTCAAAAAAAATTATAATATTGAATTATAATAATTTCTATTTACATTATTGAATTAGAATATGTATTAGAATATTTTACTTTTCCTTGCTTCTAGACAAAAGGTGTGATTTTTCAATTGCTAAAGCCTGAAGTAACAGCGAAAAGATTTATTTTCTTTTCAAACTTCAAATTTATCCATTCGATAAAAGGTCAAAACTGGCGTCTTCGTTGAACCACAAATGAAAAAATTGGAGTACACAGAAGCCCTATAAAAAGGAAAAAGGAGCTGAGGGCAGTTTTATTGCAGTAGTTCAATGTTTCTTGAACAATTCCAAGGCCGATAATAACGTGAAACTGGTTGGGGTTTGATGAAGAACGATGGCAAAATGAGATGCTGAATGTCCACCTTATTAATGCTCATCTTGACAAATTTATGGGGAACGTGAGAGGTAAGGTGAGTACTTCTATCGAAGCATACTTGACTTTGACCGATGCTACCAAAGAACATATAACATAAACATAATAGAAGATTATTTGAGGGCTGATACATGAAAATGATTTATATTGCAGTCTCAAATCTCGAAGAATTATTCAGTTCTAAACATTTTTATTCATTTTTAGATAACTTTAGGTTTTGTTTGGTTTCTTTGTTTAATGGCATATCAACAACGTTCGTAGGTTATTTAATGCTAAAGCCACACTTGCAAAAGAAAAGTAATGATATTCTTTAACCCATGCCGGGAGGGATAAGGTGTTTCATATTTTTCCCTGTGGTATTAGTCCGAAAGCGACTTGAGTTCGAACTCTCTTACAGCATTTTAGCCAGTACGCCTGCGAGTGGATTTACTTTAGTATAAATAAATACAGATTTTGATTAATGTGTTGTTTTATTCAGACTTTATGTAAATGAAAATGTTTAAATTTGTCCAATATCTAAATTTCATTATTTAGGCAGAAAAGAAAATTTGACGAGAATAATGACTATATTCTATCGTCTTACAACGGAAACCAATTAAGAAATAGCACGTGCTATCCATGAATAAAATTTGTGTTACTTTGTCATTATTGAAGAACTAAAATAATAAATAGTGAATTCAAATGAAGCAAAATAAAAAATGAAATATTTAAAACTACGTATTGGCCTATTTTGTGTTTCGGCCAAACAGTCTGCAGAGTGTCTTACTGGAGTTTTTACCCAAATTTACTACATGTTTCCTCGGAGAATATCATATTTTATTGTTGGAAGAAATTACTGCTAATTGAATTTTGCGTATCGGAGACTCAGATTTCCAAAGGTCTAATAAAAAGTTTCAAGTATTCATTACAGTAGTTATAAATCTCTTAAAAGCTTTAAGGTAGAATTGAAATAAAAACCTATGTTAACTTAGGAAAGATATATTCAATTTTTCACCTTTGTTTTTATTGGGTAAGCAATACGTACACTGCTTTTTATGAGAAGACTGACCCATTGGCAATGGTCTAGCAGACCGGGATTCAATCACAGGTTGAGTAATACTAAAGACTCAAAAATGGTACTTGATGCCTCTTTGTTTAACAATCACCATTATAGAGTACGGATCAAGGGTAAGAGAAGCAATCATGGGAAAGGTGTAACGCCCTCCCCTACAACTCGGTATAGAAGCTATTGAAAAGGTAGCCTTCGAGTCACCCTCGACTACGGTTGGCCAAATATATTTATATAGTAGATGAGATATTGCTACCGAAGTATATGAACATGTCTACTGTTTGCAAAGGCTTGCTATTTAATATGGAGATGACCCCCATCTTGCTTGAACACATGAATACTGTTTTATCTGAATTAACGTAGATGTCAATGCCTCTTGATGTCTGCTCACGTTATGCAGCAGAGATTTGGTTTGAGTTGGTGTATTTGCGAGAAGCACTGGATCATCTGTGTAGTCAGCATCCATAATAGTTTCTGCAGGATAGCGTCTTCTTCTAGCCATTTTTTAAGACTTAAACGATTTTTCATTAAATTTATTGATGTTCGTTGTTCCAAATTTTAGCAGATAATAAATAGAAATGGTGCTAATGTATATCTTTGCAAACCTCCAGCAACAAAATCAAAGAAGCCGTTGTCAAGATCGGATGAGTAGAGCATTGCTTTCGGGATTTTGCAGACCATCGTTATAGTAGGAATACTTTCTTTGGGTTAGACCATATGCAAAAAGTATTTTCTCCATCTTTCCTCTTTGCATAACGTCAAATGCCTTGGAGGAATTAATTCACGAAAATGTTGCCTCGGATTTTTTTTTTTTTCGGTAATTCGATTAATTACTATGAAAATGTTGATGGATTTCACTGGAAACGGTTCTGATTTTTCCAAAGAATTTCATAATCTTTAGTTCGGATACGATTCATTTGGGACATTTTAAACCATAACAGCTATAGTAGTTAGAGTTAGGTCTCTGTAGTTCCTAATGATTCAGAGGTCGTCTTTTTCGAGAAAATAAGGGTTTCTCTATTATGGCTTTAGTTATTCACGGCGTTATATAATCTGTGACGGTAAATTAAAATAAAAGGATCCCCGGATGAGCAACTATTTAAACGCGTATGGGAACTGGTGCATTTAAATATTTTTATCACCAAACGGGGAGTTTATTTTTCGCACGTGTGAAGACGGGGCGGTCTGGTACTTGATCCCTCGTAGAATAAGTCCTTGTTCAGAGTCCTTTCTCGGGCATATAGGAACAGGCATATTATGTGGGGTTAATTTGGGACCACCGCTGGCAAGGGGTTTCCAAACTTCACGCTAACACACACACACACCAGGCCACTAGCTCTTTCTATCCCTAGAACAATGGAAGATATGGACCTCTAGGTTTAGATATAATAATATTAATTATAGTAGTCGACAACCCCGGTTTCCCGTATGATATTTTTAAAGGAAAGAATAGGACAATTTAGGCGAGAATAACATAAGGCGAAAAAAGCTGAAAAAGAAGCATGAAATAAGCAACTTGACAGCAAACGACACAATGAACAAACTTCAACACGTGGGGAACATTAAAATATAACAATCTTTTTAATCTACACGCGGACACATATTCAACGTGTCGGCTATATTATCGGCAGATAATACATAACTATAAAAGTCTTTCTTCCTTTTCTTCTTTTCTTTCGTCTTTCTTTAAATTGAGAGAGAGAGAGAGTATATAATTGGGTGTAGGGAGAAACAGTCTTAATGTTTACTTATCTTTTCGACGGGTTCCTTTGGAGAGTATTTTCTCTTTTACGGGCTGACGGAATTTTATATATCTATAATGTTCTGGCTTGAAGGCGTAGGTTCTTCCTCTTGTCCAAGATTCTTTCCGCTTTCTTCACCCGGAGTCTTGGCCTCAGATCCCGCATCCACTCACGGCGACCTCATCTTCAAAAACTAATATTCCTTACCCCTATTTCCGCTAACGGAAGAAGGGGGCTATTTCCGCTTTGGGATTCTAGCCAATCATTTGGCTTCTATTTTCTTCTCCCCCTGTTAGCCGATTCGTTAGGACTACTATATGTCCCTATACCCCATTCATTACCCATCCGGTCACAGGATGCAAACATCTGTTGGTTTCCATTCTGGCCTGGATTTGTTACTTCGGGATTAACCTACATTACTACCCCTCTCTTAACGGTCATTCTTTGACGGCCTGCTAATTCAAACACGAGGGATAGTAGAAATTCCTTATTTCTCTTCTCTCAGTGGGAGACCACATGACAAATCAAAGAACTATGTCATCAAATGTTCCTGTTTTCGATACGTCAAATGGTATTTCATCGAGGCCTTCAGGTTCTCTGCTTTTAATTGCAAACAGAACTATGTTGATTACAACTTCCACGAAGTGTCCAGATTTGATGTCTTCTTGCTCATGAATAATTTCTTTACTTGGTTTATGTGCAATTTCTGGTGGATTTCCAAGCTGATTCTTGCAATGTTCTGAAGTCTTTTTTTCTTGGTTGACTGCTTTTAGTTTTGATCTCTCGGTGTTTTCTTTTCCATTAATTTTATGTTAGCCAATCAGCAAAAATATACAATTCATCAGTTCTATGCGGACACTCGATGCTTTGTTGTAGTCCTGCTTGGATCGATGGCCGAAAACACGGATGGTGAGAGAGAGTCAAGAGAATCCGTGCAAACAAGATTTCATTATATATATATATATATATATATATATATATATATATATATATATATATATATATATATATCTGTGTGTGTGTGTGTGTGTGTGTGTGTATATATATATTAAGTTGTTGGCCACCGTAGTCGAGAGCGACCGGAAGGCTCCATTTTCATTAGCTACTACACCAAGTTGTAGGAGAGGGCACTCCTTCTTTCCCAAGATTGCTCCACTTTACCCTTGATACAAGGAGGTATAAAGCACCATTTTTAGAGCCTTTGGTATGACGTGACCTGAGATTTAACGCTGGTCTCCAGGGCCATTATATATATATATATATATATATATATATATATATATATATATATAGCGTATATATATATAGCGTATATATGTGTATATACATAACGTATATATATATATATATATATATATATATTTCATTAAGAAAAAACACAAACCGGTTACATTAGGATTATAAATTTATTTCCATCCTATTTACTGGACCAAATAATACTAATAAATAAATAAATATATATATATGTATATATATATATATATATATATATATATATATATATATATATATATATATATATATATATATATATATATATATATATTGTATGAAGTATTTGTATGTACTGATGAACCCACGAAATTTTCCCGAGTTCAGTTCGTTTTATTTAAAGTTTAGTATATTCATAAAGCTAGCTTAACATTGTAATTATCAAAAGCCTTTTTCTGTTAATTAATCTTAATATTCATTAAAGAAAATTTTATTATATCCTTTTGGGGTGCGCAGCGCTTCCAATGAATTAATATTTTTATTTTGTTTTTCCTCAAATTTCTTTGTTGTTTACTTATTTTGCTTTTTTTCTTAACTTGGAACGAAAAAAGCAAAATTTGACTTCAAATCCTCCTCACAAACGTTATTTTGAGGACGTTAAGCAAGCTGTGAGAGAGAACATACAGACAGACTGCCTCAAACAAAAAAATCCATCAATTAAAGACTTTTCAACATTGAAGAACAACAGACACTCCCTGTTGATAGAAATCTCTTTTTGAACTTTTTTTTCTTAGAACCGTCTTATATATCTCATGTTTTGTTTTGGTTTTAAAAATCAAAACAAGCTACAATTTATCGCCCCCATTGATTTCTGTTCACATCTTTTCATTCTATTTGCATTCGATAAAAATAAACTTCAAATAAAGTTCAAGTGATGTACATAAAAATTCTTCTTAACCGAAGTTAAGCAGTGATGAAACTCCTCAATAGTTAAATAGCTGACCATTTAGGTACTCTAAGCAACATAAAATCTATGGAACAGACTAATCAAAACTTAATCAATAACAACATACTTTAAAAAAAAGCGATTAAAGTGAGTCCGAAGAACATATCTGCAATGAAGTAATACCTAAAAAAGAAAAAGGAAAAAATTCAGTTCTCTACAAATTAGGCATATTTTTATCAGTAATCAACTCTTTTCAGATTGAATTTATTTCTACGTTTTTAGAGTTTTAAGGTTACTCATAATCAAATCAAATTTAGCTTATCTATACAAGTTAACACCTTTGTACTCGTGGCAGTTATTTCTATGAAGCAAGGTACGCATGGCTTATCTATTAATAATTATCTAAGAAATTTTTTTTAAATATCTTCAGTTTAACGTATATATTTATTTCAGCTGTATCATTCAACACTTCAGAGAGACGTAGGAATGTATACTTTTTAAAATTAACACTTGAAATTTGTAAGCCGACATTAGGTTTTGAATATTTGCACATTGTATACACAAAATTCTATTTGCAATGATCTCTTTTCCCAATAAAATGATTTAATACTAGAGTGAAAAGTAAGCCGAAAGATCAGAATCAGCAGCAGTCAGATTTTCTCTTTCCTTATATTAGCAGCTCCTTTTTTATTATGACTTGTTCGTTATATCACTTCAGGCAACATTTTATTATCTTCTTACATCAACCTTTAAAAAATCCTTTCACACGATTAATGCAATGTGAATACGGAGCGGAATTTCTGTTAAGTAATTCATCCGAGACTTCACAAAATTCTTAAATTCTTTTTCTTACCATTATTTCTGTAATCATTTAATTCAGTCTTAATTTTTTTTATACCGTTGCTGTTTTTTTTTTATCTGATTTGGCTATTAGTCCCAAATGTATTTTATTGTATTACCAAAAGAATCCAATGGGTTAAAAGACTTAGTTTTTGAAATCTGTCTTGACAGTAAATTTCCATTTCTAGGCGGGGGATATTAAAAAAAAAAAGATTTTACCATAACTGGAAATTCCATTAAATATTTCAAAGTTTTAATTAGATCATTTCATTGACTTTTTTAGTAAGGTAAATTTGGCGACCATAGCCGAGGGGGACCGGAAGGCTCCCTTTTCAATAGCTACTACACCGAAGTGTAGGGGAAGGCGCAACTCCTTTCCCTGGAGTGCTCTTCTTTACCCTTGATCTATACCTTATATTACTGAGTGCTAAGCGAGGAGGTATCAAGTACCATTTTTGAGTCTTTGGTTTGATTCGATCTGGGATTGAACCCCGGTCTCCTGAGCTTTTGGCAAACACTCTAACCGCTTAGCCAATGGAACAATCTCTCCTTGTAACTGTGACTTTTTACTCTTTTTATTAGTTTTGTCACGTTTCTGTTGTATGCTTTTCAATCTCAATATTTCTCTCCAATTTCCATGTCGAGGCATTCGAGCCAAGGCCTGAGTACAATATTCTATACGAAGTTTTTTTAGGGTTTTATATATTTATAAAACAACATTTACCTCCCTTGAGGCATCTAAATAATTATGCCATTTGCCCTCATTACAATATACAAAATGTGATTGTCAGCTTTAAATGTATCATCAAAGCCAACTACTAAAACGTTCGGGGATTAAATACAAACACTCGAAAAAATTTAGTTGACATTCAAGAGATTATGTGATGCATTTGATTTTATCTTTAATTGCTGATAATTAAATTCCCCCTGTAATTACATTCAGTTTAAATTCCTCCTGTTATTACATTCACTAACTATTGAGCTGATGTATATAACTAGCTTATTGATAATATTTTTATAAGCTAAATATTTGATATATTTTCACATGACCTTCTTTGTGCCCATAATTTAAATACATTTATCTTCCATTAAACTAATATTCAAAATGGTTTGTTAATTACAGGATTATTTCGTTACATCAGAATATTATTCAAGATACGCCACTGATTTATACTATATATATATATTCTGGTAAATAATATGAATTATCAATTTCCTCTTTTGAACAATTACCATTATGGTCATTCCTTAGTGTCAATTAGTCCACAGTAAGTATTGCTCTGTATTTTTCCTTTTGCCAGTGGTTTTAAAATCCGATTAATCTTAAGAAATAAATTTATGTATTCCCTTCACTTAAATGCATCAGCAGAATCAAGAACAAAAACTTCTCGGCATAAACAAGTCTACTCTTGGTTGTCATAGTATGAAAATTCAATCCCCTGTCAACAAATTAAATCGTTAACTCCAAAGCCAGGCGTTGCTACATGAGAAGCACTAAGTTCTTTGAGTTGATTCAATAGCATATAACGTTCTACGGTCAATTAGCATAATTAGTTCAGTTTGTCTAATAGGCACGCTTAAAAAGGGTTAATAAATATAAACAATTATTCTCCCTCCAGCTATGGGTAAATAGTAAGGCAGACTAGGTTCTTCAGCTTCGGTTAGGCAACTAGTCTAGGAGAAGGAAAACTCTGAATTCAAACCTGTTAAACTCCGCTTAAAAATTGAGCTTGAGTCATATCCTGCCCGAGCGGAGGGATTGGTTAATATAAATAAATATAAACAATTTAAATCAAGAATGAGCCATGTTAAAAGAATTATCAAGATTAGATTGAATGTATAATCATGGCAACTCAAATTTAAATTCAATTTGTGACTTATCTATACAAGTTAACCAAGATTTTGAATGGGGGGATTTGATTTAAAATACTGAACAGAACAAAATATTTCCTGTGTGTCCCAAAAGTTGACTTAACAAAATCTTTATCGTTTTGTGTTATTTTTCACACGCCCCACCGAACGAGTGAGTATGGCACAAGGCCTTTTTAAGGTGGGTCCAGACGCAGGGCCGCAGCCCACACGCGTCCGGCATTGCCAAAAATACCTTCAGCCCCGTTGGTATTCCCCTTGATAATGTCTCAGGCACCAGGCAATAAACCAAACGCCTCAGAAGGGGGTAAAAGCAGGGGGGATTTCCACCTGAGGCCGTAGGAAAACTCCAGTGCCGTGGCACACCAGGCCAGATCTGTGTCACGATCAAACACGGCCGACCGAAGTGGAACCCAAACAACTGGAGACCGATTCATACTTAAAATCTTTATCTTTTTGTATTGCTGTAAAAAAAAAAGTGGAGGCGCATGTGACCTAATGATTTATCGACGTTTATCATCGATGGCGTAATGATTATTTTTAATAAAACAGATTATTGTTAACGTCACAGATGATGTAATAATGATCTACGTAGATGACGTAACTATTATTTTTATAGATGAAGTTATAGTAATTGATGACATAATGATTATTGTTGAACCAAATGACCTTTCCGAACCGAGTTCAAATTTTGGATGTGGCTGTTTGCAATTCATTTTACGCTAATGCCCTTGGGATATTCATTTAGTTATACTTCGTTACCCTAAATATGGATGAACAGTCGGTTAGATTAAGCTCTCTTGTCTTGATAAAGGGAAGTAGTCTAGAAGAAGGGAAAACTCGCTGCCACCATGGCAGAGTAACTCACTGTGAGTAGCAAAACTAGGAACTGGAATCATTAAAGCAGTCCTACGTTCAACCACTTTCTGATATTTCTGCGACGACACTAACGCCAAGTTGTAAAGCACCTTGCTTTTCCCTTAAACAACTTTCCTGTTGTAAAGAGGGAAGACCAGCAGTATGGGCAACTGCCGGTCTTCACCACAAAACTTCTCATTAGAAATATATCATAAAGATAACTAGCTGAAATTTTCCTATCCAGAAATCAATGTTGAGATTTTCGTCATGACTTTTCCTATGACATTTTTTCAGGTCCCCAGAAAATCAAGAATTAAAAGACTATAAAAATAGCACAAAATTGTTGATAAAATTAAACTTCATAGAAATTTTTGGATATGTTTTCTCAAAAGTCAAAGACATTTTAAAAGTTTGTGTTCATGCACAATTTTAAAATAAGATAAATCATTAAATTATGCGAGGCCATATTCGCATTTAAGTACATTTTTCTCTGAAAGTTGAAATGGAAATAGCTTTATAAAACTATTCGCTCTTTATTTAATTATTACCCGTTTATTTTTGCTCGTTGTTTTTTTAATGTGCCTTAAGCATGAAAATTTTTTTTTGCTATGTTTACACTGTGTAAAGAAATTCTGAAACAAAATTTCACAGATTCTGTATTGTTTCCTCTAAAAAAGAAATTATATCAGAATTTTTTCCTATCTTTCTTGTTTATAATGTACAAAGTCTATTTGACAAAATTAGAATTCATACAAGCCTGAGGATTTTTTCTCAGAGTTTTATAGAAATTTTAAAAACCTGAAGTCCTACCGACAGATGTTGTCAAATGTTATCATCTGAATCTGATTCGACATCAAGTTAAGATAAAAATGCAAACTGAAACTGAAGATAAAAGTATTTTAATCTATTTAATGACTTTTTAAAAGGTAAGTTTACAAAAATCTATTTCAAACTTGATGGAAAGGTGTCTTCGATGAAAACAAGATTACGTAAAAAAATTACATAGTTTAAAAATAAATTAAATAAGGGTTTGTTTTAAAAAGAATGTATATTACAAATTGAATCCACCACTTGAAAATTAATAAAATAAGCTTTCAAGATTGTTTTTGAATAATCTGAATCTGCGTGGTTCACTATTAAATAAAATTAAAGAAATTTCTAAAAAAGAAAAAAAACAGTAACAAATAATTAGCGGCTGTGAATGTTATTCCAAAACTCCGTGGGTCATTTTAAATAGAATATCTCCGATTTCCTCAAAGAAAAGGTACGCGTAAGAATTTTCTCCAATCTTTCTTTTTACTTACAAAAAGCAGTTTTTTAATGAAATTAAAATTCATGTAAGTTTGATGTTTTCAGTTTTAAACATGATAAAGTTTATGACAGGAATTTTTACATCACGTGAAATTTTATATTGTTTCTTATTAGAAACTTTACAACAGAACTTTCGCTTATCTTTCTTCTTACTAATGTATTTAGAGACTGTTCCCTTAAATATTGAGGACTCAAGATTTTTGTTTGTTTTGCTCTTGTTTGTTGGTTTGTTGTTTGTTTCTTTTTTTCGTTTTCTGCTTTCTTCCTTTAGAAACGTCGAAGGATTACTTCATATAACCTTTATTTTAATCCTTTGTTGTTTTTCCAAAAATCATGTCAGTGTACCCTGTCGTTTTAACAGCTTTCAACCACGAATACGGAAACAGAACTGTTATTCATTTATATAGATAAATCTTCACAAGACCACAGTTGAGTGTTATGTATATGTTAAAAAGTAAATAAAAGAGACAGAAAAATTTATGATCAGCTTATGAAATATGGAATCTCAACAGTAGAGTGGTTCTTCAGCTCGTAAAGCATTCAGACAAAATTTTATCACTTCAAGTTTATGAAACCAAAAGATTTTGAATAAAGCCAAATTTCTCTTATGCAACTAAATGCTAATAGAAATATTGAGAAGATCCGCTAAAACTTCGTAGACAAAGTAGACATGAAGTACGATTTATCTATATAAAGCAGAGAGGGCACCGGCCGTCTCCCAAAAGTCAAGGCGTGATTGATAGCGTTGGTTTAGCTCATTCATTATTTTCTTACGTCTGGTTCTTCTCGTTCTTCTTGCTTTTAGCAACTATATGCGGGTGTAATGCTTGTTGGGGTCAAATATACATTAATATTAGAGGAGGGTATTTGATTTTACAAGTACATCGAAGATTCGGCAACTGTGTATGTGGTGTAGGCAAAAGTTTTAGATTTCCGGACGTATTTTCAGGACTGGACAACCTTCGTAGATATTTATGTGGCAATAAGATCAGCGTCTTGGAATGCAGAAACACTGTTTTTATGCCTACATACATACATACATACATACATACATACATACATACATACACAGATGACTGTAGATGTTACATAGAGAACGTTTTTGCGTACCACCATGTCTTTTCAAGCTGGACTAAGACTTTCCTGCAAATGACGCAAAGGAAGTGTGTCCTGTTTACATGTCTCATGAAACGTGATCAACAAAACCAGCTTTTGAGGGAATATGATCACAAATATTACAGCTTCAAGCAGGTTTTTGAACCTAAGAGTCCAAAATTGTTCCTTTCCTCTACTGTCGCTTCAATCTTTCGTGAATTTTACGTCTCTGCTCAAAAAATGCATTCAGTTTTAAATGTCTTCCATACTTAAATCTTCTCAATGTTAGCATTTCTCAGTTCAGAATGTCGATTTTTCGCGAATTAAGAATATTCTTGATGTCTTCGTATCATTTCTTTGGCTTGTGTGTAAGGACGCTCGCTATGTAGCAGTTCAAAGTAAAACAAGCGTTTCGGAAGCCTTTGATCTTCCATAATCGCAATGCGTCTTCTACAGCGTATTTGATTTACCATGATACTTGTGCATTCCTCCATACTTAAAATTTCAGTGTCCATTGTTTTACTTTGATATTTCAATTGAGTATTCGCCTCAGGGATTTCTGATGAAAATGTTTCAAAAGTCTATGATGACTGCAGGGAATTGTCCGTGTTTCTGATAAATAAAGCAAATCAATCAATACAAATGCTCGATAATTAAAAATCTTGGTCTTTCGTGCTCTGCCTATTCTCTTTTTACAAGCTTTCCAAAGACAAGATGCTTTTCGAACGGGATAAAGGAATTCTTTTGTAGCTTACGACCTTAAGGACCACTGAAAAAATTTCAGACATGATCTACAATATTTCAAGACTTGTTCTTCATGTTGACGATGCCGATTTGTAACTCAGAAGTTAATATGCAAACACCTTATGGATAGTTTTTTCAAAATCCAGCTCAAATTTGGATCCCAAAATCAGCACATCAAAGACTAAAGATATATTCACTCCAGCTTCACGACAAAGATATTGAGACAAATACTCTTGTTGTTGTTTGGGGTTTTATGGCGTATCAACCTTTGTAGGTTATCTAATGCCAAATTCATTTTTATATAACTAAACAGTTCTATTTCAAACAATTCTGTTTAGCATGAGTACACAGTTTAATTGTCGAAAACATTTCTATTTCAAGCTATTCAATCTAGTAAAACAGTTCTAATTCAAACAATTCAGTTTAGTATAAGTATAGCTTTTTTTGCACACAGTTAAATGTTAGCATAAGTACAGTTTCAATGTCAAAAACAGTTCCATTTCAAACAATGCAGTTTAGCATTCAAAAACAGTTCTATTTTAAACAATTCAGTTTAGCATAAGTATGCAGTTTAAATGTAAGTACACAGTTTAATTGTAAAAAACATTTCTATTTAAAGCTATTCAGTTTAGTCAAACAGTTCTAATTCAAACATTTTAGTTTAACATAAGGACATAGTTTAGTTCTATAAAACCCAGAGATAGGACCTGTATCAGGTGCTACTACTCCGGGCCAGAGGGGACCTGGGAGAGATGGCAATGAAGGGGTATTCCGCATTCCTTAAAGCCCCAGCATTACTGGAACCTCACCATCAGATTGTTCAGTGATATATCCAGGACACTTGTTGGTGGGGGTCTTACCCCTCTGTAGAGGTGCAGTCGGTGTATTCTATAACATCAGCCGACTGGGCCAACAAATATTCTGTGAAAGTCACAAGTCTTGAAGTGGTCAATATGTTTGTGCAATTTGGTTGTACGCTGGCAAGAGACGTATGTCTTAATACATACATACATACGTACATACATACATACATACATACAAGAATGTTCCCGCGGCTGATAGCTAAAGTGATTGTCTGTGATGTCGAAATAATTGAGTTCGAACTCTTCACTTTTGGACAAATACTCTTGGGAAAGGCATGAACCCACTAATCCCTCCGTCAGCTATGGGTTAAATAATATCACTGTTATTCTAAGAATGGCTTTGACATTATATAATCCCCAAAGAAGCTAAACTAAACCATACAAACAAGAATACGATAATGTCAGTAAAATATTTAAGTCAATGAACTGACCAGCCATTTATATAATTTAAAAGTAATCAAAAACAAAATGATAGAGCAATCTGACTGCTTAACTTAAACTATTAAAATTACTACTCGAAGTTTCACGTTTTTCGGTGATCCATCGGAAACATATATATATATATATATATATATATATATATATATGTGTGTGTGTGTGTGTGTGTGTGTGTGTGGTAAATAATTCTTATTAATTTCTTTAATCTCGACCGACACTAGCTTTAAGCCATCATCAAAAACATGTCCATATCAAGACTTCTTACATTTAATACCTACGAATGCACGTATTAGTATGAGGAAAACTAAATATTTTCATTCGATCATGAGTATGTTGTGCGTTGTTTAAAAAATGTTTTCAAATTTGAAAAAAATTTGAAAAATTCTATCAGAAAACAGTCGATAAAAATTCATGAGATTGTAAAGGATCGGGGATCAAAGTGTTATCGCGTATTTGGGGGGGGCATTTGTTTTGGGTGTGGTTTCATTTGTTTTGGGTGTGGCTTCATTTATTTTTGGGATAGCTTCATTTGTTTTGGGGTGGTTTCATTAATTTATTTGGGGATGATTTCATTTGTTTGGTGGGTATCATTTATTTTTTGGGGGGAGGGGGTAACATTTGTTTTGGGATGGTAGCATTTTTTGTGAGGGTCATTTGTTTTGGGTCTGTTTGCATTTGTTTTACGATTTTCTAGCTGTAATATCCACCTGTTTTCATGGGTTTCTACAAATGATACGTTAGATTTTCAGTCGATCTTAACTTTTCTAGTAAATTTGGCATCTCTGTTAAAGTCGTTGTCACACACACACACACACACACACACACACACACACACACACACACACACACACACACACACACACACACATATATATATATATATATATATATATATATATATCGTAGGCCTAGTTTTTGTAACAAATTTAGAAACTAACCTGCAGTAGAATTCACTGACTGCATCTCTGCAGTGAGGTAAGACCTGCTCCCAGCGTGTGTCCTGGATTTGATACTAAACCATCCGATAGTGAGGCTTCACTCCTGGAGTTTTGGGGTACGTGTAGTATTCCTTCATTGCCATTATTTCCAGGTCCACTCTCATGCGAAGTTGTAATACCTGATAGGGACCCATCAAACGGTCAAATAGAACTGTTTCTGTTTGACAATTTAACTATGTGCAAACAAATGATTGTAATAAATTGTTAGTGTTACATAACAATACTTGAAACCATTTGATTGCGTGCAAAAATGCTTAATAATAGATTGATGGATCCATGTTAGACTGAAAAACTTAAAACCATTTAACTGTGTGCAAACAAGTGAGCTCTCGCTCGATAAAAGATAATGATAACTACAAATTATTCACTTATAAATCACACACACACACATGTATATATATATATATATATATATATGTGTGTGTGTGTGTGTGTGTGTGTGTGTGTGTGTGTGTAAACAGGATTTGGCATTTTTAGCAAAGGTGATAAATGTGATAGTAATCTACAGTTTTATATTTTCTGGATTTTTTAATGGCAAAAAAGAATAGCATTTAAAGTTACCCAAAAATATGACATTAAAATCGTACATTAGAAGTGCCCTGGATAAGACGTAAAACAGCATTCGATACTGAGGCTCCATTTCTGGATCTCTGGGGAGTGTGGAGTCACCCTTTCGTTGCCATTAATCTTTAAAGGTCAAATTTTTTCGCAGAGGCTCCCTCGCGCACAAAATGCACGGTTGAATGCAGTGCTAAAATTACTTGATGGCATTCACTCTTCCTTTCCGAGGACATCAAGAAATAAATTTGCTTCTTGTCCTTTTAAATTAGAGAGCAGTTACTTTTACAGAATAGAGAACTTCGCAATCTCATCCTTGTCTGATAATTAAGTTTTGTAGACCATTGATAGATTAATTGATTTTAATGACATGACATTTTAGTGTAATTATTTTAAGTGTTTTGTTGTTGTTGTTGTTGTTGTTGTTGTTGTTGTTTTGGTTTTTGTTTTGTTTTACTTTTTGTTCCCTATTCAATCGAACACGAATGATTTTTAAACTAATCTATTCGATCCATTCATAGGATCCTTACAGATAATAATACTCCGGATCAGAATGAACCTGAAAGTAATGGTAATGAAAGGGTACACTACACTACCTAAATCTGGAGCCTCACCATCATCATCATCATCATCATGTCTCGCCGCCAGCACTGATCTCCCTGACCCTCTCCCACCACTCGTCTCTATCGTCCATCACTTCCAGTAGGTCTTCAAGGCTACATCTTGTATCAGCACAGAGCCGTTGTATATAGGTGCTAGCTGGTCGTCCTGCCTTTGACCATCCATGTGAAAGGGACCTCAGGTGTATGTCGCTTATGCCTGATTCGTCTAACGAGAATAGTTTTCGTGGTGGGTGGTTGGTGGCCGTATAGCAACTGCTTTGTAGGGTGCCGCCTCCAAGACTTGTTCAATATTGCTCACAGCATTCTTGTGTAATTACCATCAAGCTTTTCTCCATACGTTTAGTTAGCGTCCATCTAGTGCATCGATATTGGAATATAGACACGACCGCTGCTTGGAAATAACTTTGATTTATTTATCGGTCAGGTCTGACTTCCATATGACCGATAGTCTCTCGTTGCTTTCCATGCTTTTGCTAGTCACGTGTTGATGTCTGTCTCGGTTGATGAGACATTGCTTCCTAGGTAGGTGATATTGTTCACTAGTTTCAGAGAACTACCGTTTAGTGTGGTATTGTCTCCACTTGTTTTCCGTCTTGTCTGCGTTGACATGGAGGCCTAAGCCAGCAGCTGCTCCTTCTAGACTATGTAGCAGGGATTCGGCTTGGGTGGGTGTATTTGCCATAAACGCTATGTCATCGGTGTAGTCCACGTCAGTAATTGTTTATGTAGGGTATCTTCTGCTTCTTTCCTTTACCAGCTTGAAACCGTTGTCTTTTATTTTAACAATGGACGTTGAAAGCATCTAGTCTAGACAGATGATAAAGAGGTGTGGGGATAATGTGTCTTCTTGCAGCACACCTGCTACAATGTCGAAGTAGTCTGTGTCTCCATGCAGGGAGCGGACTTTTACTTTCGTGTTTTTATATAGAATCATTATGGCTGCGACGA
This sequence comes from Sepioteuthis lessoniana, assembly GCA_963585895.1. Taxonomy (NCBI): domain Eukaryota; kingdom Metazoa; phylum Mollusca; class Cephalopoda; order Myopsida; family Loliginidae; genus Sepioteuthis; species Sepioteuthis lessoniana. The sequence goes on from CAUZXS010002725.1 coordinate 95,209, forward strand.
TTTCTTTGGGTAGGCCGTAGGCGAGTAGCATTTGCTCCATCTTCCCTCCATGTATGGAGTTAAAGACCTTGGAGAAGTCGACAAATAATATTGTTGCGTCAAGGTTTTTTTCACATACACCTTCAAGAATTCGACGGATAATTAAAATGTGTGATGTCGTGGATCGATTTCTCCGAAACCCATTTTAGTTCTTCCAAAGTATCTTCTCAATTTTGGGTTCTATGCGGTTGCGTAGTAGAGTATTGTAGATCTTGACCGCTATGGCTGTAAGGGTTATACCTCGGTAGTTCTTGGTTAATACGAGATCATCCTTCTTATGGAAGGGGAAGATGCATCCCTTTGTCTATCTGTCAATTGTGTTTTGAGTATATACGGCATTACAATGTCGGAGCAGTATGTCGTCAAATTCCCTGCTCTTCCATACTTCTGGAGGTATTTCATCAAGCTCTGCTGCTTTTCTATTTCTAATTTTTCTTAATACTGAGTCGAGTTCTTCTTGCGTAAACTGTCCTAGTTTGATGTCTAATTGTTTACTAATAATTCTCGTAATTGGTTCATGCGTAACTTTCGGAATGTTTCTGTGTAAATTCTCGAAATGTTTCCATACCATGCAGTTAATGTCATACCCGGGACACTTAAGAGATCAAGGAATTACTGTTTTTATTATTAGAATATAATTTCTACAACTGATCAATTTTGCCGTTATTTGTTCGGACAGTTTTTCGAATATTTAAATACTTTAAATAAGTTATTAGAATAAAAAACTATTGTTATTCATGCATCACAGCTCAAATTTCCTGTGTAAAGAGTTCGACTGCATTACGTCAGATGTTATCACTACGCAATACGAAGGAGGAGGTTATTGTTTTATAACCCTTTCAAAAACAAGAACATATAATTGTAGGAACTCGATATCTTTACTGGGTTTTTTTTTCGCACGCACACTATCTTAAGGGAAAAATGAGTATTAGCGTTAATTTCTTTTTCGCTGCGAAATCTTAAATTATACATTTGCTATTCGACTCCGTGTGTCAGCTGTTTGAATATTCTCTAAAAAGAAAATATAGCCCATTAGCACATTTCTCAAGAATTAATAGTCATTATCTTCCAAAATCTTCTGTGCGTAATTGTGGGTTTGTAACATAAGTCGCAGTGATAAGAGGTTGTTGCTTGTTCGGTCAAAATTTCGAGTGTGTATCTCTGTGTATGTTTGGACGTGGGTGTGAACGAAGAACGAGAATTCAACCCATATTATCAAATTCCCTTGCAGAAAATCTTTTATGCCAATGAACTTTTAACTAAACGGTATCTCAACTGACGTAAACTATTTACATTAATTTGGGTGTTTTTATCTTCCATTTTGGTCGCTCACTCTCAGCAAATTGCAATTTAATAATCCCCTATGTCAGTTGTGTTGAAGAGAAGGGAATAAAAATAATAATTTTATGACCCATTGAAATGTGTTCTTCTGAAAAATAAAAGTCCTATTTGTGTCAGGAGTAAGATGTTAATCAACACTTGGTCTGATATAGCCACATTATACACCCTCTGAAAAATGACGAACCCAAATCTAAATCAACGAGTGTCATGATCGGCAGGTGCTCCCTTAATAACCACCATAGGGAATCTGATCGACGTCCTGGGAATGTTAACTGTCCTAGTTTCAGGTACACAAACAATAACCAAAGCGATTACTCAACTCAGAGGCACCAATGAGAAAATGGACTTATGTACTTCACTGTTATTTAAAGAGCAATCCAACACAAAAAGGATATAGAAAAAACATAGAAATTCGGGAAACTCTATAATATTTAATACAGCAATCTAAATGTTTACAAACCACGACAGAATGATATTAAAGAGAAAGGTTGGTTTTCTAACTTTGAGATACGAGAAATATGCAAACAAATAAATAAGGAAGAATATCAAAGAGATTCCCTGACTCGAATCGAAACACCAACTAGTGAAGAGCAAGAGTCCCCTTACCTAATTACAAAGCAACATTCTAATGACCGAAATATCACAGACCCCAGAACTTTAAAACAAACATTAATGCAAGAAGACAAAATTAATGTAGAATTAATAAAGAAAATCATGACTTAAAATAAAACTACATTACCATCCCTCAGAAATTAAGACTTGAAAAAAGTTTATGAAAACAACCCAAAAGTTGAACAAATTATTACCAAATAATGCGCAATTTAATTAGTACCTAATGCGCAACATCACTGAAGTAAACTAGCTAATTTATTTTGGATAGAATCGGTGTTCACTTAAGGAACTCAAGCAGAATCAGAAAACCTGCATTGGGATTTCAGCAAATAGGACAAATTGAGAAACTGAGATATGGTGTGTTAGAATGAGAGGAGAAAAATAAAACAGACAAGTTTGATAAAAAGGCCTTGAACAGATAAATCAACCGATATTAGCGAAAGAAAAGAAACTTAAAAGATACCGAGACAGAGTCATGTAATACAAATAAAAACAGGACGACGACAAATCAACGACTGGATGCAAGGGAAGCAAAAATCATTTTGGAGTAAAGAAGGCCCTGAAGCAGACATATACCTGGAATCAGAGCAACACTCAAGAAAGTACCAAATTGGAAAACGCCAGACTATAATGGCAAACAAAAAAAAAAATCCCCGTTCGTCCATGACAGACTAGCTCTTCAACTGTGTCGGTAGCAATAAGAAACAAGAATACCCGAATGGATGACGAATGGAAAAACAACACTGATCCAGTCATACCCCAAAACAAAGAACTATCCCCAGCGACTATTGACCGATAACTTGTCTACTAATGATGTAGAAAATCATACCATTTCTCATTAGAGAAGAGATCTATAACTCTCTTTTATATCATGGACTGTTTTCCGAAGAACTAAAACGGTGCCACAGGGGAACAAGAGAAAAAGCTGACTCTCTGTAGATTGATCAAAACATCCTCAAGAAGAGCAAAGTGAGGTGGTAAATATTGTATATCGTGGATTGATGAAAAAAGGCCTATAATATGGTTTTGAAACGATGGATAGTAAATTATCTGAAAATGTACAAGATATCCGACAAAGTCATAAGATTCATTACGGAAGCCATGAAAAACTGGTAAGTGGAATCAACAGACGGAGGAAAAACTTTAACAGAAGTGAAAATCCAGACAGGCATCGTCTAGGGAGATGCACTTTCGCCCTTAATAGCAATGATGCCAATAAATTGCATACTTAGGAGGCGCGCTGGGAGCTACAAATTAACGAATCAAAAGAAAAGATTAATCACCACATGTACATAGATGACATCAAGCTATTTGCAGAAAAAAAATGAATAAGAATTGGAGACTCTAATTCAATCAATAAGAATATGCAGCCATGATGTAGGAATAGAATTTGGCATAGAAAAATTTTCCACCCTTATAATGTAAAGTGAAAAAAGACAAATAATGGAAGAAATGGAATTGTTAAATCAAGAAAGAATCAGAACACTGGGAAAAAAGGAAAAGTACAAGTACTTGGGAATATTTGAAGCGGACACTATCAAACAAGAGGAGATAAAAGAAAAAAATAAGAAGAGTACCACGGACGAACAAGAAAACTGCTCGAAACCAATATCTGTGGCAGAAATCTAATTGAAGGAAAAAAACACCTGGGAAATCCCCCTGGTAAGATACTCGGTACCATTCTGAAAATAGACAAATGGAACAAAGGAGAAGAAAATTAATGTCAATGGATAAACACTTTCATCCAAAATTATCCCACTGACAGACTATATGCGTCAAGCAAAGAAGATGACTTGACAGCATTGAAAATAGCGTGGATGTATCAATATGAGGACTACATTAAAAAGAGCAAAGAAAGACTAATTTTAGCTGCCAGTAACGGCAGTGAAAATATAAGAAGCAGAAAAACAAAAACTAGAAAACAGAAATGAAAAAAAACAATTGTATGTATATTACAAGCGACAAATGTGAGAAATCTCTCATGAGATCATCTAGACATGGTTATGAAAGGGGAACCATAAGAAAGAAACTTAATCTCTCCTAATAGCAGCACAAAACAATGCTATAAGAACCATTATATTAAATCGAAAATCGATAATGCGCAACCGAATTGCAAGTGATAAACATGTATAGTAGACCTTACTATTCCAGTGGAAGACAGTGTGAAAAACAAAAAGAGCGAAAAAAGAGACAAATACTCAGAACTTGCTCTGATAAAGCTGTGGAACATAATGGTTACGATGATAGCAATCGTGATTGGCGCGCTTGAAACGATCTCCAGGGGTTTGGTAAAAGGATTCGATAGGATTAGGCATCGGAGGACGGAGCGAAACCATCCAGACTACAGAACTATTAAGATCTGCTAGAATACTGAGAAGAGTACTGGAGACCAGAGTAGATTAGATGCCATTCAGACTCCAATGAAATCCCACTAGAATCTCTCCTAATAACAGCATAAAACAACGCTATAAGAACCAATCATATCAAAACGAGAATAGATAAGACGCAACAAAATAGCAAATATAGGCAATGTGACAATAGAGACGAAACCATCACTCACATAATAAGCGAATGCAGCAAATAAGCACAGTAGGAGTATAAGACTAGACACGATTAGGTAGGCAAGGTGATCCACTGGGGAATGTGCAAGAAATTTAAATTTGACCATACGAACAAATGGTATATGCACAACCCAGCATCTGTCTTAGAAAATGACGCACATAAACGCCTTTGTCATACCTAGGATCACCTAATCTCGGCCAGAAGACCAGACATATAATAATCAGCAAAAAAGAAAGAATTTGCAAAATTGTCGATTTTGCTGTCCCGGCTGACCACAAAATGAAACTGAAAGAATGTGAAAAGAAGGATAAGTACCTCGACCTTGCTAGGGAATTGAATAAACTATGGAACATGAAGGTGACAATTATACCAATTGTGATTGGTGCTTTTGGTAAAGGATTATTAAAAGGACTGGAGAATTTGGAAATTGGTAGACGAGTGGAGAGCATCCAAACTACAACATTATTGAGAACGGCCAGAATACTGAGAAGAGTCCTGGAGACTTGAGGAGACTTGCTGTCATTCAAATTCCAGTGAAAGACCATCAGCTAATGCTAATGAGAAAAACACTAATGACTAAATAATTATAAAATTAAAAAGTTTCTATCTTCCAAATTTTTTATGTGAATTTTGTATGTTTCACTTTTTAAAAATGGCGTTCGCTTCAAACATTTAATGATTTATAAGGAAATGGAAATTTCTGAAGAGCTCGCAAATAAATAATCGGTATCGAGACTATCCTAGGATCTGGGTGTGTATGTTTAATGATATTAAAAATCTGACTGCAGTATTATGAAATATTAATGTACCTTGGATCAATTCGAAATATTCGATAAAAGATATACAATTTTATTTTCGGTTTCAATTTTTCAGTTGTATTGCTTTAAAGTTTGGTAATAAATAACACCTAATCCCTGTTGATTATATAATGGTCAACGTGAAATACGTAATACCATTATGATGTCTTTGATTTAGAAGAAAATTAACAGATTATATAAAGAAATTCAGAGTGTTCTTAAAAATGGGTGATATCATACACTATTTACTGCAAACTTACATTCTATTTACTGATATTTTCTATTTTCCCGCTCACTGATTGCAACTTCATCTGATGAATAATTGTTTTGGAGAACTACAGCAAATCAATGCCAAAATCATGAATATATCTAAATTTATGGCTTGGAACCCAAAATCTTTAAATAGAAAAATCATACATAACCCAGAAATATCCATGTATCCTCCCTGTCCGCAACAGATTTAAATTCTCTCATATGACGGGAATTTTTTTCCATTTGTGAGTTTCTTCCTATTTTTATGAGTAAATTTTTAGTTTTCTCAAAATAAGTCTTTTTCTTCGGATTATTGGGCTTCACACTGAATCTAGGAAACATCAACCTAGTAGATTTATTTTATATTTTAAATCATTTCGCATACGGCCTTCCGTAGACAAAGTGACGCATTGCTAATGATATTCTCATATTGACATCCCTTTGATTACTAATTCTAATTTTGTATTGCACAGGTTAGAGTGGTGCATATTGTGGTACGAAAATTGTGTTACACCAATCGTCCAATTAGAGAGGACTTGCTAGTCTGCTTGAATCTCACAATTCACAGCCCTGGCTTTTATCAAGACTCACTGATCTGATGCGAAATTAGTAATGATTACTGGACAGAATAACTGAACTTTATTATTACATTCCTTTATTCAGGTGGTTCTCGTCTCACTATCAAATCTTTGATTCTAAGAATCTCTAAAATACTATAAATTGGTGTGGATTAGTTGGTTGTTTGGTTGTTTGGTGAATTCTCATTTAGTGTATCAAACATTGCAAACAACGGTATCACGGTGCACAGTATTGGTTAAAAAGCAAGTTGGAGTCTGTCGTTTGATTTTGTGGCATATCAAAACATGTTGAGTTTTTAAGGTTAGGTTATTTTATGCCAATCCTGTTTATACAAATATTATACATGATTTTTGAGTGAGCAGTTTGCAAATAACATTATTTTTTTAAAGAGCCAGAGATCATTTTTGTACATAGTTAAATGGTTTATTTATTGTTTACACACAATTAAAGGGTTTCAAGCATTGCTATTTATCGTCTGCACATAGTTAAATAGTTCCAAGTATTTCTATTTATCATTAATAGTTCTATTTTTCTAGAGTTTCAAGCATTGCTAGGATAAATAATTTAAGACAACTATTTGTTTGCGTTCAGTTAAATGGTTTCAACTAAAGCAATATTTAACTCCGAAATGGGTCCTTGATAAATACTAACTACTAGAGATCAGAGTGGACCTGGGAATACTGTCAATGAAGGGGTACTTCAAAATTCTCAAAGCTCCTTGACTGGAACCTCTCCATCAGGTAGTTTAGTGTTAAATCCAGGATACTCGTTGGCAGGAGACCTACCCCTTTGCAGCCAGTGTATTCTACCACCCTAGCCGTTATTTAATGCCGAAGTCAGTATTTTTTAATTAGATGCATAATTTCAAATGACTGAAGATGATTAATCATTTGCAAAAAAATGATAGTTTCTGAGTAACTATTTTTGATATTGGTTTCACGTAATTTTCTATTTGATATTTATAAACTTTTGTTTGCATACAATTATATGGTATCAAGTACTAATACTAATAATTTATACACAATAATTTCGTTTCAAGTAAATTATTACTGAATAGAATAGTTACTAGAAATCAAATTATGTATAAATTATTTTATTAAGAAATAATACTTCAAGTTGTAAATATTTACAAATGATTAATTACTTGAAGCCATCACATTGATTGGGAAAAGAGGTACTCAGTATTTGAAAGCATTGAAATAAAACCAACCAAAAGATTCCTGCCCAGTCGGCTGGGGCTGAAGAATATACCATCATCTTCTCTGCTGAGTGGTAAGACCCCCCCCCACGACGAGTGTCTTATGGCCCAGTCGGCTGGGGCTGAAGAATATACCAACTGCTTCTCAGCAGAGAGGTAAGACTTCCCCAACGAGTGTCATCATAAGACACTAAACAATCGGATGGTGAGGCTCCAGTTATTCTAGAGCTTTGGAAGATGCGCAGAAGCCTTTTATTACCATCGCCCCTAGGTCTACTCTGGCCTGGAGTGGTAGCACGTGATAGGGTCATATCTATGGGTCAAATAGAACGTAACTTGTTCTTATGCTAAACTAAATTGTTTGAAATTGAAGTGTTTTTACATTTAACCAGTGTCAACAGAAAATGTACTTATGCTATTCTGAATTATTTGAAATAGAACTGTTTTGACATTTAACGGTGTATAAATAAGAAACTGTACTTTTGCTAAGCTGAATTGTTTGAAATAGAACTGTTTATATGTATAAAAATTAATTTGAATTAAATAACCTACAATGGTTCATATGCCATAAAACCAAACCAAACCAAACCTAGCCAAAAGATTCCAACTTTTCTAACTTGTTCAATGTGCCGATATACCTTTTTTGATATGTTTAATTAATTTGTCACAAAGACGTCAGCGTGAGATATGAACTGAGAATCAACTAATATGTTTCTATTGGATCACTGCTTTATGGCAAGATGCATATTCAAGTGGAACAGCGTCAATGAAATTCTAAATGCTGTGAAACTTTATCTACATGGCAGGAGTTCCAGGAACTCATTATTGATCTACGATTGACTCAATAAAAGAAGTGGAGAATTATGTTTTTATTCCCAGCTGGAAATCAAAATATTTCATTTCCAACCCAAAATAATTTAACGATTGAAACATACGACTGCGCTCAGAAGGCTTCTTAAGAAATATTCTATCATGAAAATCATCATCATCATCATCATGTAATGTGAATGTGCAAATGAAATAATACATTTTCTGTGATATGTTCGCAATCTATAAGATTTATCAAATTTTTCAAGTAAAATATATCTATCAACCTGGATGTGATATATATATATATATATATATATATATATATATATATATATATATATATATATATATATATATATATGTGTGTGTGTGTGTGTTAGATGACCATAGTTTAGAGTGACCTGAAGTCTCCATTTTCAATAGCTACAAAACCGAGGTATGAGGGAGGGTGTTACTTCTTTCACTGAATTGCTCAATTTACCCTTGATCCGTACCGTATAATGCTGAGTGTTAAACAAGCAGACATCAAGTACCATTTTTTGAGTCTTTGGTATGAATTGAGCAGGGATTGAACCTTGGTCTCCAGAAACAATAACGAACACTCAAGACATTATTCCAATGTGCCAGTCATATATATATTATTTCATATATATATATATAATTTCATATATATATGTATATTTATATATATAATTTCATATATATATACATATATATATATATATAATTTTATATATATCATCATCATCATCATCATCATGTCATGCCGCTAGCACAGATATCCCTGACCCTCTCTCGCCACTTCTCCCTATCGTTCATCGCCTCTGACAGGTCTTCAGGGCTACATCCCGTATCCTCAAAGAGCTGCTTATGAGCTCGTCCCTGCTTCTCCAGCAGTGTTCTGGAAGTTCGTCAAACTTGAATAGTTTTCGTGATAGGAGGTACTATTTACCAACCCCTCCGCTCGGGCAGGATATGACACAAGGTCAATTTTTAAGCGGAGTTTAACAGGTTTAAATTCAGAGTTTTCCTTCTCCTAGACTAGTTGCCTCACCAAGGCTGAAGAACCTAGTCCGTCCTACTATTTATCCATAGCTGGAGGGAGAATAAGGGGGTTCATACCTTTCCCAAGGGTATTTGCCCGAAAGTGAACGTAATAGCGCGACTGGAGTACGAACTCGCGTACTACGATTCCGTAGTGCATCGCTTTAACCATTACACCACGAGGAGGTAGGTGGCCGTATAGTTGGTGTCTTGTGGGGTGTTGCCGCCAGGACTTGTTCAAGATTGCACGTAGCATTCTTGTGTAATTGCTGTCTAGCTTCTTCTCCAGCCGTTTTGTTAGCGTCCACGTAGTGCAGCCATAGCAGTATCGATGTGACCGTTGCCTGGAAGAAACTGCGTTTCATTTTATCGGTTAGGTCTGATTTCCATATAGTCGATAGCCTATTGATAGCTGTCCATGCTTTCGTTAACCTCGTTTCGATGTCCTTTTCGGTTGATTCGACGATGCTTCCTAGGTAAGTGAATTTGTCTACTAGTTTAAGCGGGGTTCCTTCTAGAGTGGAGATGTCCCCCATTTGATTATAGCACATATATTCCGTTTTGTGTGCATTAACATAAAGGCCTATGCCTGCAGCTGCTCGTTCCAAACTATGCAGTAGTGTTTCGGCTTGGTCGGGTGTATTTGCCAGTATCGCTATGTCATCGGCGTAGTCGGCGTCGGTAATTGTTGTTGCGGGGTACCTTCTACTTCTTTTCTTCGTCAGTTCGAAGCCATTCTCTCTGATTTTGTCAATCGATGTTCTAAGTACGAAGTCTAGACAAATGATAAAGAGGTACGGAGTCAGTGTGTCTCCTTGTAGTACTCCTGCTACAATGTCGAAGTATTCTGTGTCTCCATATATATATATATATATATATATATATATATCGGTCTGTTCATATCTATCTCTTTTATATCTATCTCAGTATGTTAATATCTATTTATCTCATTCTCCATATTAAATGTCCATTCATATGAACATTATCATTCAATTTATTGTGTTCTGTATATTTTCCCACCACAAGAAGTATTTAAGAAAATGTTTAATTTTTTTTTTTTTTTTTTTCATCTAGTTCTTTTTATTTCTATTTTTAAAATTCCTTAAATCGCGTGTCTTGATATCAAATTAGTTGGTTGAAACGTTCAAATGATTGTTCACCGACCGTTTAAATTCTGTTTTATATAAAAAAAACTAAATTTGATACATGCACGCATGTATTATTATTATTATTATTATGATTATTATATCAGTTTATATAATTGCCTGTAATATCATATTTTAATGCCAGTGCTGAATAAAGTAATGGTCTTTATTTACTTGCCATGCAAATGTATGTCACCTTGTTCTTTCTATCCATCAATTTCAGTATATTCATATCTGTTTCTAAATGTCACTCTTTTTCTATCTATTTGTCTATCCCAATCTGTTCATATCAATCAATACAACGATTTTTTCGCGATTGAAAGGCTGTATGGACAGAAACTTTATTTCCGTTATTCAATTACTACTACTAGTACTACTACTACTACTACTAATAATAATAATAATAATAATGAAGAAGAAGAAGAAGAAGAAGAAGAAGAAGAAGAAGAAGAAGAAGAAGAAGAAGAAGAAGAAGAGCAAAATCGAAAGAAAATGAAAAGAAGGATAAATACGTTGACCTTGCTAGGGAATTGAAAAAGCTGTGGAACATGAAAGTGACGATTATACCAATTGTAATTGGTGCTCTTGGTACAGTCACCGAAGGATTACTAAAGGGACTGGAAGATTTGGATATAAGAGGACGAGTGGAGACCATCCATACTACAGCATTATTAAACTTGGCCAAAATATTGGAAAGAGTCCCGGAGACTTGAGGAGACTTACTGTCACTCAAACTTCAGTGAAAGACCATCAGCTAACGCTGATGTTTTAAACTTTCAAGTAGTAAATAATTATAATGATAATAAAGCGAATGCAGTAAATTAGCATAGAAAGAGTATAAGATAAGACACGACTAGTTGGGTAATTGTGCAAGATATTGAAATTTGACCATACGAACAAATGGTATAAGCACAGCCCAGAATCTTGTTCTAGAGAACGAGAGGCACAAACCCCTCTTAGATTTTGAGATACAAACGGATCGCCTAATCTCGGCTAGACGACCAGGCCTAGTAATAATCATACAAAAAAAGAACTTGCCAAATTGTGGACATTGATGTCCCGACTGACCACAGAGTAAAATTGAAAGAAAACGAAAAACAGAGATAAGTACCTGGACCTTGCTAGATTGAAAAAACTGTGGAACATGAAGGTGACAATGATACCAATTGTAATTTGTGCTCTTAGTACAGTCACCAAAGGAATTGGAGGACTTGGAAATAAGAAGACGTGTGGTGACCATTGTTAAGACCGGCCAGAATACTGAGAAAAGTCCTGGAGACTTGAAGAGACTTTCTGCTACTCAAATTCCTGTGATAAACCACCGGCTAATGCTGGTGTGAAAAACCCGCAAAAGAGTAAATAATAATACTAATTTTATGAAGGACATAAAAAAAAAATTGAAAGGCATTTTTATTTTTAGTTTATACAGTCTCCCAATTACGAAAAACAAATGTTAATTGAGATTAATATAGCTTTAAGATAGATAGATAGATAGAACACGGAAACAGATTTTTGCAATGTTTTATATGGATTGTCTCCAGTTCTCCCAGTCTCTGATTCAGCTTCTTGGGGTTCCAAGATCTTCAACTATAGAATTTATTGCTATCACGTTCGTGTTCTACTACATTTTCAACTCTCTGGCAAGGTCCAGGCATTTTTCAAGTTTTTCGGTTTCTTTTGTTTTAACTTTATTGTCAGCTGAAAGTTCTTTTCTTCTTACACAATGTTTGGTCTTCTGACTTGGACTGTGTAATCCCTGAGAATTCGATGAATTTTATTTATCAGTATAACCAAATTTCAGTCTTTTGTACAATTCTCAGTGGATCACTTTCTCCACCCAGGCAAGACCGCCCTTTTAGTCTTTTTGAACCAATATGCTATACTCATTAATCATGTGATTAACTGTTTAATCTCTATCACCAAATAACCTATATTAATATAACTTATACTTACATAACCTTTACTTACATTTCCTGTGAAGTATCTAATTTTGCTTCGGCATAATTAATCCTTATGACATTATTTTGTGCTACAAGGAATAGAGATTCAGTTTCTATCTTCAGGTTTTCTTTGAAAAGAAAGATCATCTTATGAGCAATTTTCCTTAGTTTCTCGCTTGAAATATCCATGTACTAATTTTTCTTCCCGTTTTTTGTTTTCTAAATTTTTGTTTCTCTGATTATATTTATTTGTTGCTACTGTTGTCACTGCCAACTGTATTCTGCTGCAGATTCTTCTAACTCTTAAATCTCCGCAATCCTCAATATTTGCGAGTCTTGTTTTTTTGTTGTTGGTTTTTGCTTTGTTTTTGTTTTTTTTTTGTTAACATAGGGTTTGTCTATCTTATCTCCTCACTTCGAGGCTTTTTGCCTCATTATCATAAATTTCCTTGTTTTATGGTCCATATTCTTGTTTCCTCTCTTGTTCATTTTAGGAAGAATCCAGGGTATCTGACAAAGGAGACTGCCAATGTATTCATCCATCACGCTAGATTTCAGCTGAAGAGTTTGGTTTCAGGAAATTTTGTCTAAGGATTTCATTTATAATTCATCCTTTCAACTTCGTTTCTTTAGTAGTGTCCGTTTGTAATATTCCTTGGTATTTGTACTTTCATTCTTCTGATGTTCTGATGTTTTCCTTCAGATATTTCTCTTTTTCTATTCTTCTTCTGGAACCTTTTTCAAAAAAAAATTCTATTCATAAAATTTGACTGAAGATTCTGAAACAGTTTGTATGAGTGATTCTAATTATTTTGTAAAATAATCAAAGATTCAATTAATTCTCTAGTAATTAATTATTTATATGGTTAAACTTGGAATTTAAAACCGAGTTGCGGAATTTCATTTGTGATCTAGGTGAAGGCATTTGTTTTAATTGGGGATGTTAAGTATGCAATAATAATGTTGTATAGCCATGATGATATCAATAACAATAATAGTACAAATACAGGCGGTACGAACGAGTTTATTTTTTTCTGCCTTCAGTCATTGGCGACACGAGGAGACACGAAGAGAAAGACACAAATCATAAAAGTCTATGCTAACCATTCTATGCTGACACCCACAAACGGCGTATCTTGTGGTATCCAAGATCTCAAATCATCTCTGTCGGTAGAGACCCAAACTAATCTGCTTTGATCAGATCCGAAAAACCCAGCTGCGTGCTTCAACGGTCGAACGTCAACAACTGTCTTTTTGAAATCCTTAAATTCTCAGGACCATCTCTTCCTGTTATGACGTCAACCACCCACTCAATTCTCTCCAACGGCTGTTCAGCCGCATTTCCTGTCTGGGTGTTTATTATGATAGATGATGATTGTCATTTCCATTCCCCGCTGGCATAAAAGTGCCCATCTGACTATGGCACCTGAACTAAGAAACACCGAGTAGTTCAAAGCCTTACCAAACGAAATAATAAAATATAGTTAACGAAAAATGATTAATACAAAAAAATCATAACCTCAATTATATAACAATAAGCGTTTGCTTGCGAATTCGAAGAGTAACAGTTGTTCAGAATCAGCTGATATTTAGCATTGAAATATAAACAATTGTATAGAACCAGCTGATATTTGGGACTTAGCAGTGACGTGTCACTTTAGGATTACGTAATTAATAATTTTAGGGGTGTGTATATGAGAACGGATTCGAAGACACGGGACAGACACACGGGAGACGATGTAGGGGTCTCGACGAAGAAAGACACTCTGGCTTGGAGACCTGGGGGAGACCTCAAAAAGTTTTTGATTTGAGAAACAAAGTCGACACTATAGCGTTTCGGTTCTGCTGAACCATCATCAGGACGATGAGGGGTTATATTAGTGATTTTAAGTTATTTTAAGTTTAAGTTATCGATGAATGTATAAAAAGTTGGAAAAGTTGTATAACAAGAAACAGTTGGCTGTTTATGACAAGAAAAACTGGCCGTTTATTGAAGGCACCACGTAAGAATGTTGCAAACAATATTGAATAAGTCCAGGCGGCAACACTCCACAAAGCATTAACTATACGGCCCTCTGCCTCCCCGCAGGAGACTGCTGGAGAAGCAGACGAGCTCATAAGTAATGTACTCCTATGGACCCCCACATATGGCCGAGCAAAAGCAGGACGACCTGCTAGAACATACATACAGCAGCTATGTGCGGATACGGGATGTAGCCCTGAAGACCTGCCAGAGGCGATGAACGATAGGGAAAAGTGGCGAGAGAGGGTCAGGGATATCTGTGCTGGCGGCACGACATGATGATGATATATATATGTGTGTGTGTGTGTGTGTGTGTGTGTGTGTGTGTGTGTGTGTGTGTGTGTGTGTGTGTGTGTGTATGTGGTGCCTTCAATAGGTTTCCAGACTTTTTTTGTACAGGTATCTGAAATTGTTGTAGACTCTTGAAAATTCACTATGTTATTGCTATATATCTTATGAGATGACTGACGATTTCTTATGATTTCAGGTTCAAATGAACAGCTACAGCAGCAGTTGGAATACACAGTACTAAAGCCTGATTGTCACAGCTGGTGAATTTCAAAAATGCAATCTGACACTTTAGAAGAACGATACGCAATAAAATTCTGTTTTAAATTTGGAAAAAATGCCACAGAAACGTATGGAATGCTTCAGACTGCTTTTCGACTATCTTGCATGAATCGAGCATCATCAGTTTTTGAGTGGTATAAGAGATTCAAGGAAGGCATGGAGTCTGTGAGGGATGATGAGAGGTGTGAGAGAAGTAAGGAAGTCAATACACCAGAGTTGATTGGCCAAACGATTAGGGTTAGGGTTACTATGTCGAGATTTTAAGGGAGTTCAGGAAGATATTCCATCGGAAGAGGCCAGCACTCTTCAAATCGGCTCAGTGGCATTTCCACCAGGACAATGCACCAGTCCACAACTCCATCCTTGTCACAGACTATTTGAGCAAGATAGGCATCAAGACAGTTCCTCACCCTCCCTATAGTCCAGACCTTACTCCCAGTGACTTTTTCTTATTCCCTAAGCTCACAGGCTGTCGTTATGAGACAATTGAGGAGATGAAAGAGGCTGTGACGAAGGTCATTGACATGCTCACAAAAGAGGACTTCCATGGGACCTTCCAGAAGTTGTTGGAACGGTAGAACAAGTGCATTGCAGCCGGAGGAAATTGCTTCGAAGGGGACTAGAGTTTCATGTGTGTACTATCAATAAAAGTGCCCATGCGAAAAAAGTCTGGAAACTTATTTGATTATCCTCGTATATATATATATATATATATATATATATATATACATTATTTTCTTCAAATGTATGATTTCTTCATATCTATCTCTCTCTATATATATATATATATATATATATATATATATATATATGTTTGTGTGTGTGTGTCTATTCATTAATAATGTTTTCTTCAAATAATCTCAGTTTCTTTATAACTGTCACCAGTTCCTATCTATGTACCAATCTATCATTACATTTTATACATATCTATCACTTTTAGTTATGTCTCTTTGTATGTTTTTATATCTCAGACCGTTCGTATCAATCTCTGTTTTTTACTATCTATCTATCTATCTATCTTCTTCAAATATATCATCTAACAATTTATCTATGTGTGTGTGTGTGTGTACGTTTGAGTGTGTGCATCTCAGACCGTTAGGAATTATCTCAGTTTCTTTATATCTATATATATGTGTGTGACTCTGTCTGCCTGTCTGTCTATCTATATGAGTATATATCTTATTTTATTTAAATCTATCATTTCTTCATATCTATCTATCTATGTGTGTGCATTTGTGTGTGTGTGTGTGTGTGTATGTGTGTGTGTGTATGTGTGTGTATTTGTGTGTTTTTGTGTGTATCTATTAATCATATTTTCTTCAAATTATCCATCTTAGTTTCTTCATATCTGTCATATGTTCCTTTCTATCTATCTATCTATCTATCATTAAATTCTATTCATATCTATCACTTTTACCTATTTTCAATTCATTGTGTATATGATCGACTATAAAAATTATTGTAAAGAGAAGTTAATTTTTTTTATTTTATCTTGTTCTTTTTATCTTTTTTATTCTTTGATATTAAATTTGTTGTTTTGGGAAGTTCGCATGATAATTTTATGGTTGCTTAAATTCCGTTTCATATAATAAACCAAAATTAATATATGCACGCATGCGCATTACCCATCAATACTTGCAGTTGCAAAACAAAATTTCCACGTGTTCATTCTTATAAAACAAAATTCTTGAATTCTCGAAGTAAATTGAATTTAGAAAAGTACCAACCATTTTTATCTCTTTGATAAGAAAGAGAATCAGAAATACAAAATATCAGATGTGTATATCTATATCGACTTCCAGGCATCCAACACCATTGTGAATCTTATTAATTCTAACATCAATAGAAGGTCGAATATTATATAAAGAAGCGAGTTATTTAAAAAGAATTTTTACCTACAGAAACTCATCAGTGTAAATGTTAGACAGCATTTATACTGATGAGTTAAAACATTTTGACCACCTGCCTAATATGTTCGGGTACTGAAAAGTCCTTGAACCAACCAAGAAATGTATGACTTCTATAGATCTTTTGGACAGTTATTGATACTTGAGAAATTATGTGCCTGGAGTGTTGAACTGTGAGGATTCGTATGTACATGTCATAGCTCAAGGTAATTTTCTTCTTGTTCAGGCTTAAAACTTTTCAACACCATTTGTTAGTTGTTATCCATCTATATGCCCGCTTAATCCGTTTTCCATTGAGATCTAGATATTATCAGCAAGTCATTTAACCGCTATGATAGAATGTGGGTTCTCTTACATGAGGAAGGTTCTGTAGATCAAGCTTATTAATCCATCACATCTCAGTATCGTTCTATGGGATAGAGATCTGGAGAGCTTGGGGTGAGGTGATCTCAGAGGAATCTTTTTCCTGTTCTTGAAAATATTACTGTATAATTAAAGCAATGTAAAAGGGCGCACTGTTCTGGTGAAAGATGTTATTATCATTGTAAGAAGACTGCTTCCAATAAAGGGGTGTAGCTAAACTTCAACGATGAAGAGGCTGGGTTGGCACCATCTGCATAAAAGATAGCATCTTCTATTTTCCAAAAGAATCTTGCCCAAATGATATCTCTGCTTTCACCGACTGAGTACAATAAAAAACATACGAAATTTCTTATATGTACAACAAAAAATATATATAAATATGTTGAAAAGATAGATTCCTGGTGAATCTGACAGTACGATAGAAATATGTGGAAAGTTGGATAAATCGAACACTTAACTCAAATTTAGATGTGATATTTCGTTCGGGAGAAAATGAGAAGATACAGGCAAAAATTAAGAGAAGAATAGAAGCACCAAATAATCTTAATAATCAACATTTGACGAATTTTCCTTTATTAAGTTAATATCATTTAAAAAAATCTTTTCCGGGTTTCCCACTCGATCTTTTTCACTATAGTAAGAGGGAAAACATGTTTTTACTCAACTCTTCAAAACTCTTCTAAATAGACGAGCTCATGTCAGCAATGCCGTGATCTTTGTGGTTCTAATTCTTTCTCTAATCTTCATTTCTTCTTCTCTCTTTTCCAGGTTATTTTGGATTGTTCCATGGGTTCCCTCTATGATTGTTATCTCTCTTTACTTTCTTGGTTCATGATTTTTAGTTCTCTGGCAACGTCTATATACTTCTCCAGTATTTGTGGGTGCGCGCGCGCGTGCGTGTGTGTGTGTGTGTGTGTGTGTGTTTTAATTTTCTTTTATTTTGACTCTATGATCTGCTGGACAGCAATATCCACTTTTTGACATGCTCGTATGTGCTTGTTATATAAAATTAAGCCTTTTTTCTGGTTGGGATCTGGTAACCCGTTTGTATTTCAAAAGTACTGAGAATTTTATGCGTTTCATTTTCTTGAACAGATTCTGGTAGTGTGTGTGTGTGCGTGTGTGTGTGTGTGTGAATGTGTGTTTGTGTGTGTAAACAATTTGTCAACGTAGTCAAATTTCAGTTTCTTGTGCAATTCCCAGTCGATCACTTTTACCACCCAGTCATGTCTGCTCCTGTACACCATTTGTACAACATTTCTCCATTCGCTTAAGTTTTTAACTACTTCTTCTCTCTTCACGTAACCTACACTTGTTATTTCCTTGCTGCTATTAATTTTAGCTTTTACATAATTAGTTCTTATTGTGTTTTTTGTTTATTTGTGTTTTTGATTTTTTTGTTTTGTTGTTTTAGTTTTGTTTTTGTTTTTTTTTCGTCGTTATCAATAGAGATTCAATTTTTCACTTTGGGTTTACATTGCATTCCGATGTCCATGTCATTTCATCTGCAATTTCTTTTGTTTGTCTCTTGAAGTATCCAAACTTTTTCTTATCAAGTGTAAGGATCAGCGTTTTACTCAAAAGTCCAGTTTAAATTGTTCTTTGCGAATGCACGCATCAAATGTGTGAATCAACATTTTCTGAGAATTCCAATTCAAAAATTGACTTGTGAATTCACACAGTGTACAAACTATTTTTTGGGAAGTCTTTGTATCAACATTTTAAAACAATTCCATTTTAAAAGCGACTTGCAAATATCTACAGGAGAGGAACCATTTTTATTTTCATGGGTATCGATCAGCATTTCAAGGAGATCTCTTAAAAAAACAATATTTTCTTGTCAAGTGCGTAGTTTTAAATTTGAAAAGACATGCAAATGCACACAAGTAAGAAACAATAATCTTGTTAAGTGTAAGAAACCTCATGTTAAAAATGCACCTGTAAAGAAACCACTGTGATAGTTTCAAAAAATATTTAAAAAATACCTTTCGAACATTCACTTAAACGATTCCCTGCAATTATCAAGTGTGTGGATGAGTATTTTTAGTGAGTTAAAAGCATATATAGTGAAAAGGGTCTCTTGGTCTAATGGGTAGGGTGTTCGCCAATGGCCCTGGAGACCAGGGTTCAATCTCAGGTTGAGTCATACCAAAGACTCAAAAATGGTACTTGATACCTCCTTGCTTAACGCTCAGCATTAATAGGTACGTATTAAGGGTAAAGTGGAGCAATCCAGGGAAAGAAGTTGCGCCCTCCCCTACACCTCGGTGTAGTAGCTGTTGAAAAGAGATCCTTCGGGTCGTCCTTAACTAAGGTCGCCAACTTTACTATATAGACACACACGCTCGCACAAACATTCATAAAGACCCAATGAGAGCAACTATCAGTTTTTTCAGTGGTATCAAAACATAAGAATCATCTGTTTTTCTCGCCGCTTTTATTTTCTAGATTTTAATATTATTGTTTTCCTGCTAGTTCTTAAGTTATTATGTCGTTATTGTGGTTTTTACCGGCGAATATAATAATAAAATTTACATTATAATTCGGAGCAAACATTAATTATCACCAAGTTTAATCCTTATCAATTAATATAATCAAAGATCACTGGCATGCCACGATACATGAGGACAGGCAGACAAGTCAAGGTCTATATCCAGTTTCTTACTATTATTTTCTTATACAAAAACTCATAGAAATTAGTCTAATTAACAGGAAATAGTCCTGATGACATCTCCTTTAGGCATTTATTTTTTATATTGAAACAAGTTCATAATTTTAGTTTCTATCTCTAATCTTTTTGAGCTAAATGTTCACTTTATACACTTAGATAAAATGATGAAGATTCAATTTAAGAATTCAGTTTAACATTATACTAGTATTATAAATCAAACAACTCACAGTACAATTCTTGAATTTTCAAAGCCTAATGTGCTAAAAACATGGTCTGACGTCCCATTAAAAAAATTGATGGCTCTAATTATAGACATTTTTGAGTTTTATGTGTTGACTGATGACCAAAAAAAAAGTGAATTTTTTATTCGCTTCTGGTGAAGTTATACTGTTAAATAGGCTGTTCTTTTTATCTTTACTTATTATCAGTAAATAATATATATAACACGTGTATCTGACACGTATGTTCAGAAGTTGGTCGACCTTCGAAAGAATGCAGCTAAATTTTTAACATCCAACAAAATTCTTTCTCTTGGTTGGTACGAGGTTTCACGATGAGAGACACGCTTTCTCAATCTTATAAGTAAATAGAACCACATGCTTTGAAAATCAACTTTCAAAAGTCTTGTATTTTATGTAGACTTAAATACTGACTACTTCCTCGACTAGAAGATACACTTCTGTCCCATTTATAAAGCAAGTCATGTTAGATAATTCATATATTTCAAGAGTTAGATGTGCGACAGGGAAAAAATGGGAAAGAGATTATGTTGTGCCAATTTTCAAATAGTGAAGTACTATTTTTTAAAATATAGAAACTTCCTCGTCACTGGCATAATGTTTGCCTCTTAAAACCTCTTCCATAGGGCTGAAAAGATGATAAACATTACGCCAGTGATGAGGAAGTGAAAGCTGCATTGATAAAGTGGCTCAAAGAACACTCAAGAGAATTTTACGAAGGTGTAACATTGCTATTGAAAATAACGGTGACTATGTTGAGAAGTTTGGGATGTGATCCATAGAGTACCAGCTTCATTTTAATATATGATACATGTTCCTGTGTCGGTAATTATTGCTGTACTAAAGAATAACGCATTACTTTTTGACTCACACGCGTATATATAAATAACAACCATACCTAACGAAGAATGAATTAAACAAAAACGACTTCGGCTTAAAATAACCCAAGGGTTGACATACCGTAAAATCCAATACACTAAACAACCAACCAACCATTTCTCTGAGGGACTCTTTTTTAGCGTTGCCTTAAATCAAACAAATTTTAGTTTGGTTAGGTTTGATTTTATGGTATCTCATAGTTGTAGGTTATTTAATGCTAAATCCTCTTTATACATATGTATTGAATATGTGATTTATAAACGCATTTTGTCGATAACATTTTTCAATGAGCCTGAGCTCATTTTGCGTACAATTAAGTGGTTAAGTATTTCTATCAAACACAAATAATTCTATTTGCTATTAACCATTTGTTTGCACAACGTAAAATGTTTTAAAGTATTGGTATGTAATAATAACAATTTAACATTAGTCATTTGTTTGCCCACATTTGAATGAATATATATACATGATTTGTAAGTGAATAGTTTGTTGTTATTTTCATTTTTAAATGAATTAGAACTCATTTACCGAGACTCTAGTATTGCTATTATTTCTAAACACTTAAATGATTCCAATTATTTCTATGTAACATTAATAATTCTATTCAATATTAATCATTTCTTTGGAGACGATGAAGTGGTTGCAAGTATTACTATTTAACACTAATTATTGTATTCAACACGAATCCTTCATTTGCCCACAATTAAATCGTTCCAAGTATATGTATTACCAACAATTCAATTAAACATCAGTCATTTGTTTACACAGTTAAGTATTCAAAGAGTTCTATTTCAAACAATTCAATTTAATATGTCATTTTTTGCACACAGTGTAAATGTCAAACAGTTCTAATTAACCCACAGATTGGACCTTATCAATTGCTACCACTCCGAGTTCGAGTGGACCTGGGAGCAAAAGGGTACTCCACGTTTCTTCAAAGCTCTAGCATTACTGTAGCCTCACCATCAGGTCGCTTAGTGTGATAAACAGGACACTGATTGTGGAGGGTCTTACTCCTCTGCAGAGATGCAGTCGAAGTATTCTACAACTGCAGCCGACTGGGCTGGAAATCTTAGTAAATAAGTACAAGGGTTGCTGTTTATGTTTTTAAAATTTTCTCTTCAGTACTGTTTTTGCTTCTTGATTGACAAAAAATCAGAAACATGAAAATGTCTTTAAATTAAAAAAAAAACAAAAAAACTTGCACGTTGTAATACAAAAAAAAATCATCCTTAAACTTTTTCAGTTTCTTTGCTTAAAGGTATATCAACCTTTGTTGGTTATTTAATGGCAAAGCAATCCTTCTGGAAGAACAGTAGTGGTACTATTTAAACCATTGCTGGGAGGAGGAGGGGCTTCATATCTTTCCCAAGGGCATTTGTCCAAAAGTGAACGCAACAGCGCACCTGGAGTTCGAACTCGCTTACTACGATTCTGCATTCCAGCTGTTTAACCATAATACCTCAAGGACACCGCAGAGATTTTTTCACTATTTTGAGTTAATTCAAATTTAAAATTAAAACTGATTTTAAATAAATTTGAAATATTTGAAACAAATTTATTTGCTGTACAGTCCATAAACAACTACGCTATGAACATTTTATGAAAAAAAATATTTTTCTAAACTAAAGATGCGAGGATTTTATCATTTCAAGAAATAGCTCTCCCTCACGCAACTTGTATGCTGAACATTTCAGTTAAAAATGTGAATGAGTTGATTAAAGAAGAATGGTCTTTTTGCTATATAATTAAGGAATGATTTTTTATATTAACCATTTTTCGTTAATCATATTTCCTCATTCAGTTTGGTAAGGCTATGAACTATTCAACTCAGTACAGGTGCATAGTCATTTGGTGCAGTTACGCTCGTGCGCAAAGGATATGACAATCACTATTAGTTATAATAAACCCCCAGACAGGAAATGGGGTAGGTGTGTGGATGACGTCATGCCCAGAAGAGATGGTCCTGAGAATTTGAGGATTTTGAAAAGACGCCAGTTGAGATTGGATCATTGAGGTGAGAGCTGGATTTTAACCATTGAAAGATGTAGTTGGTTTTTTTGGATCTCTACTGATAGTGATCTTAAACATCACAAGATGCACCGTGCGTTAGGGTGGGGTCAGTATAGTATGGTCAGCATTGTATGGTTAGTAAAGACTCTTAAGAATTGTGTCTCTCTCCTCGTGTCGCCAAGGACCGAATCCAGAAATTGATAAACCCGTTCGTACCTGAAACGACAGAGTCCGCCTGTATTTGTGTATGTATTGTATTACTGTTGTGATTGATATCATTATGGCTATACAACATACACACGTGGCAAGAATTCTTCTGAACCATACTCTCAGAGCTTTCCCTTCTTTTTTTATTAGAAACGCACGTGGCATAACAATTATCATCGTAAAGAAATGAATTCGACCATTCCAGTTAAAATCCTTGAAGAGTTTGTTCGTGTTTTACTTCGCGCTAATGCTCTTGTAAAAGACATGAATCCTTGACTTCTTTTTAATTTGTAAAAACGCGTTCATGTTTATTTTGTCGACGAATTTGCTCTGATCAGACGTATCGCCGATAGATTATCACATTTCAGTTGTATCAATGAAACGCAGAACAAACGAGTCCTCCATTGCTTTAACGGTAAGTTATATTTATTTTTCAGCTATTTGTTTCCTTTGTTGTTTGAGTCTGTGACAACGCTCAAGACTGTTTTCTCGCCTTCAGCTTTTTATGACAATACATTTGTCTAATAGACGCAAATACCCGGATTATCTGCCAGTACCAAGATTAATAGCCAGGTTACTGGGAGATGTAGGGCTTAATTCGTAAGTCTATCATTAATGTTTCTCTAACGTTAGAATGCTGTGATACTCACTAAGTTTAGATTAGTCCGATATATGGCCGTTGGTGTAGGTTCACCCAGTGAGCCGAGATTATCATCCGTTACCCCACGAACTTCTTGAAATATTTATCAAACTTTCATTAGTCTGGCACAAGGTCAAACAGTCAGAGTTGAATTTATTATTACAATGATTTTCTGCTAGACAAGCTGTGCATAGCTTAACACGAAGCCACGCGTGTGAAGCGTCTAAAGCAAATCTACTTCAGTAACATTCTGCTAGTTAAGCTGACAAAAAACTATACTATGATATTTAATACACGCATTCTAGTCTGGCACAAGGTTACAAGCATTCAGTTCAGCGTGAATTCAGTACGGTAATGAGTTGTTGTTTTTTTTTATAGTATATCAACTTTTGTGGTTTATTTAATGCTATTCAGCCTTGTGGAAGAACAGCGGAGATACTATTTAACCCATAGCTGGTGGCGATTAGGGGTTTCATACTTTTTCTAATGGTATAAGTCCAAAAGGGATGTTACATAGCCAGATATAAGGATGTGTGAAACGTACATATAATGTTCATAACTCATATATATAGATAACATAGGAATCCCGAAACACAAAAACACTTACGAATTCTTAGTTCAGGTACGAAACTTTTTATTACCTTTGAGTTAAAAGGTTTTTCGACATAAGGAGAGAGATACCATCTTTCGATGCTGACTTTTCCATCTGCCCCAAACCACGTGTGACACCTGCTGCCAGGCCTCGGCGAGCAAGCGAAAGTCAACCGTCTTCTTCCGAGGCAAAACTCAACTAACTGACTTTTCTCAAATCTCAGCCCACGCTTCCGGGGCGTGATGTCATTCACATCCCTGGTCATATCCTCTATCTGGGATTTTTATTGTGACATCTCTGAGTGACACGTCCGCTCCGCGCGCGCGTGAACACCTGCGCTCATGTTTGCACCTAACTAACCCATGCACTGAACCGAAAGGTTCTCAGCCTAACTAAACCCAAAGGCCAGATATATAAAACGAAATTCCTCGGCCATTATATTACAGTGAATGTAATAGCCCGTCTGAGTTTAGATTATTTTTTCGTGCTGCGTGAGTTTTAATGTGATTCATAAACTTCGAAAATAAAAGTCGGTCACCAATATTCAACATCCTCATCCTTTCTAGACTTTTACTTTTCAACGTCATGTTTCATTCATTAATCTACAAGTCGTTTTTTACCTCTTACTAGATCGAAATATTTTTAAGTCGGTATAACAATATGAATATATATGTACTTCAGGAAAGGTTATAAAAATACAAGGAAAGACTGGTGACCGGTACTATGTCCTAACACTTTTGCTTGCGTTGATAACGACGTAAATCTCGTAGATAGTAGAGCCATTGAAAGAATACAACCAAGAGTTTCCCACGGTGAACAAGATTTCTTTAGTTATTGGTATAGGTTAACAGTTTAAAAATTAGTTGGTTGAATTTGAACTACGTAGAACATTATCTCGACTTTTCAGTGATATTATCATACAATACAAATTAACATCACTGAAATTAATTCATTGTTTGAATTTTGAACTCTGACTTTTCCCGCAAATTCAATTATAATTCACGTTCAGTGTTAAGAGATATCATCAAGTCAGTTAATTTAAATCTAGCATCATTGAATTAGCTATAGAAATTCCTGAATACAACAAAGAATCATACGAAGGGCCAGTATTTTGAACTGGCATTCCCACGAGGTGACGGAAAACCACTAAAGTTTGGTAGTATTTTGCGGACTATGTATAAATAAAAGATGTGCTGACACTATAGCTCCTCCATCCCTCCGCAAAAAAATATATACTACTAGACTTGATTGGTTTTCTCTGTCACCTCACGTACGAGTCTCGGAGACCAGCTTAACTCCCCTTAAAAATTGACACTGTTTTACAACCTACTTGTGGTGGAATGGTTGAGATTATAAAGGCTGAATATCTCTGTAATGAAGACAGGCTTATTTAGCATCATATTTGTTGTGTTGGGCATATTATTTGCCTTGTGGAATTAAATAATTTGTACGTCACTTTATTTTAAGCAAGCTACAGCTCATATGTTTACATAGAGTTAAATGGTTTCAAGTATTTCTATTCAATATTAATATCTCTATTAATCAATTATTCATTTCTAATTTATCAACCATTTACATGTTCTATGGTGATGTGGATCGTAGTAAAATACACAAACGTAAACCTAAAAATGTTTTCGTGATACCGAAGAACTTGACGTTTCTTAACATTGACAATTGGGAAAAGCTTCCACTTACGAGAGGTGAATAAAAATACTTCCATCTCGTAAGAGGTAAAAAAATGGCTTGTAGATAAATGAATGAAACATTGAAAAGTGAAAGGCTAGAAAGGATGAGAATGTTGAATTTCGATATGACTGACTCGATGTAACCGACCCTATTTTCGAAGTCTGACTTTGGGAATCACATTAAAACTCACGCAGCACGAAAAAACTTTCTAGCCTTTTACTTATGCAAAATCTCTCTGTGGTCACCTTCAAAGAACAAGAAGCAGCGCGCATCAGAAATAATAATTGACAATGTTTCATCTAAATGAAAAAAAATTTACAATCAAATAAAATTTCTAATACTACTTCACTAGTTTACAAAGTTTGGTATGTAGGTGTGGAATAGCTAAACAATTACCACCTCGGGAAGCAGAATCAGCGAACGGGGTTCGAGTTTCAATCGGGCTTGTTTTGTTTCATTATACATTAATACATTTGGGTTGAAGAAAATGCATATAAATACAATTCTCGTACAACAAGAAATAAAAGGTATCGAAGGATTGTTAAAATTCTTTAACTATGTAAAAGCAGCTCCTCTGTTATAGATATAAGATAAAACAATTATAAACCGAACACAAAACAAGTAGAATGGTTGATGACTAAACTAGCTCCCTCCCCAGTTTTGGCGTGAATGAGGATCTCGCTTATCAACCTAATAGGCATAAAAATAAGACTTATCAAAGTACAGATGAAACCCAAAGGTCAACAGCCAGCTGATTAGAGATAGTGTGTTGATAAAAACACAAAGAACGTTATAGGAACACAGCTGCGATTCTTTCCCAAAACGATCCTGATAATACAGAGAAATCAAGGAGAAACCAGATCTCCGACGTGCTAAAAAAGTAAGGCATATGTTTACTGAGTTTGTGCCCACCCATTGTTGCTTTGTGCCAGTATAAGCTTAGCTTAATAAATGTCTGCTTTTTACTCATTAGCAAACTCGTATCACAGACTAAGTCGTTTCTCATTGGTTGCTTCAGTTCTGTGACCTTGTGCCAAACTAAACCCGACTTCATATATCTTTCTTCAGAAAGCAAAAGAGAACGGTGTATTGCTCGTTTGGTAAGCATTTCCTTGAGGAGATAACTATTTCGTAACTTTCTGTTTCCCAAGTAAAATCTCATAATACACACTTTCTCAGTTTTCACCGTCGTGAGATTAAAGTTGGAGTATTAATTTAATCTCTTTTCTTTGCATCGTCACTAATCCACTTAATCTTGTTAACTAAAAATGGATTGGGTTTATTGAAAGTAATCAACGTATACAACTTCAGAAATCAGATTCGTTTCTAAATGCCTCAATACACAAAGCAATGATTCAAAATAATCAGACTAAAGCAAAGACTTCCCGACTTCCGGTTCCATTCTTGTATTGCTTCTCAGAAAATAAGAAAAGAAATTATGCGAGGATTTAGATATTTACCAAGAAAAGATTGTTTTAAATTTTTGGGCTGAAGTATAATCTTTATTTCTGAGTCGTCAATAAAATGAAAGGAAACCGAATCATTAGGACAAAAGATGAGAAGAAAGGAAATTCAAAATTAAAAGAAGTCATCAGGGTTGCGAATATCCAAGGGGTTTTCAGGCAAATTAAGAGGAAGAGGCGAGCGGGAGAATTTAGAAAATCTGAGAGAAAAAATATAGAAAAAGAAAAAGAAAAATAACAAAATCTTTGGAAAGAGGGAAAAGAAGAAAGACGTTAGGAGAGAAAAATGAAGGGAAAAATGATTTTGAAATATGAAAAAACTCAAGAAAGGTTCTTGTTATACAATTAATATGAAAGGATATACTTAGAGGAATAAAGAATGTATACATCCATTGGCGGGAATAGCTGGAATAAAAGAAATTGATATACAAAAGTATACAGATAAAAATTCATTCCACAAGAACTTTGAAAGATTTTCTTCCCTAGATTTCCAAGGGATCATATAAACCTTATACTTAAAAATCATTCATACCCATAAAATTGATTGAAATTAAAAATTAAGATAAATGAAAGAATCACAAAGAATTCAAACATTTGAATTAAAATTATTACCTTTTGACTTTCGTCGATACAAGTTTGAACTGAGCAAATGTGACAAATATTATCTATCACCAAGAAAATATGATTATATTCTGTTGCGATACACAATCCATGTATTTTAATCTATCTATCTATCTATATATATATATATATATATATATATATATATATATATATATCTTATTCTGTTCGTATCGATTTCTTTTTCAGCTCTCTCTCTCTCTCTCGCTCTCTCTTTATCTATCTATCAAGATATCTCTTTTTATTCCCAAATTCCCGTTTGTTTTTTCTATCTATTCATTTTATTATGTCTATCTCATTCTGTTCCAATATATATATATATATATATATATAAACACTACGAGGAACATAAAAGAAAGAAGGGATTTTTTAAAAGCAAATTAATTTTCATGATTTTTTGCTAGAAATATAAACTCTGCATCGTTTATATTGAATTGGTTTATAGTAAATAAAATTATTTTAATTTCACAAATATATTTATCTTAGGGCTATTCAGTATTATCGTAAATCAAGCCGAGTTTTCTAGGCTTAAACTGAGGTCTGTCATTAAATTCTTAATGACTGAAATTTACCGAAGAATGTGTGATAAATGCAAAGCATGTTTTTGTTTAAAAAAAGCTTCCAAATGGGCTAAACATGGGTTTACCATTATGAGCCTAAGTTCAAAAGACTGTGGAAACGCACAGTCTTTCCTGTAAAGAAAAAGTTCTTGGTCCAGCGCTCAATAAAGATGGTGATGCTGAGAGTCTTCTGGACATAAAAAGACCCATGCCTATTGATTTTCTTGAAAAAAATGCAACCGTAAAGAATGCTTCCGACTGTCAACTCATTAGGCAATTTTAACCTTATTTATTGAATTATATATATATATATATATATATATATATATATATATATATATATATATATATATATATAAATATATATATATACGAGAAGCATAAGTTCTCCAGCGGATGATTTTATATATTTTTAAAATATTTGCCAACGTTAAATGTTTCGGCTTTTTTTAAACCTTAAACTATCATCAGGGCGTTTGAGTATGTGATGTTGTATCTCCAGAATTTTATTTAATTTTATTTGATAAATGAACTAAAAAATGAGAAAGTTTTAAAGTTTCTATTTTGAAAACTGTACTTTACAATTTATGTTCAAAATTCATTTCCAAAACATAACGTATTTTCTTTTTTACAAAATCATATCACATCAGTCTCTCTATCAATTTATCTATCAATCTATCTCATTCGGTTCATATCTTCCTATTTCAAACATTCCATCTATCTTTATCATTATCAGTCTGCTTCTTTCTATCTCACTCATTCAGGTTGATCTGTCTGTCTGTCTGTCTGTCTCTCTCTCTCTCTCTATATATATATATATATATATACCAGAAAAATTAACTGGTTTCCATTCTTTTTTTTTTTAAGTGTTAATTTTTGTGCAAAAATAGACTTTAAAAATTACAAATTTGTATATAGATTTTTTTTTTCATTTTGGCGCTGACGCGCTCTTTATTAGATTCTTAGTGATTTCATAGACGAAAATATCTAACTTGCCATGAAAATTTTGAAGTATCAAAATCCAAAATTATCTAAATTTATCTTTTTCCTCTTTGATTGTTTAAAATACATTTTTAACCAATTAGAATCATAAATAAATCATTGGCATTTTCATGTAATTTCGAACGTACCTCAAAATCTTGTAAATAAGCAATGAAATAGATATATATCTTTATTAGTTTTATATATTCATTCTGTAACTTTATTCAAATCTTTCGAGTTTATTTTTTGAGTGAAAATCTAACATTCTTTTCCTTCAAGTTCATTTACGTTCTGCTTCACTTTATCATTCTAAAATGAATGGAAATATTGTTTATTTAGATATGCTCGTTCTATCATTTCAGTCTTCTCCTGCAGATGAATTATTTTTACTGCGTTTGCTTACATATTAACGCATGAATATACTGTTCATCCTACATAGTGACATATTCACACAAAGACCTTTTACACACATAAAATATATCAGCTAGAGTTAGACCATGCAAATTGCTACATTGAATACATGAACTTTTCTTTTTGTAATATAAAAATTGGGGAATATTCTACGCTTTAACTGATATTATCTTTTCTTACCAGAAAAGACTTCGTAACTTCTGTTTTTCAACAAACTTTTCGCTCAAATGAAAATTTTATTTCTTTAAAATAAAATTTATTCAATTTATAGATCGGTGTTCATTTCCATACTTATCCGCAATATATGTATATATATATATACAAGGAGGTAAAATTATTTTGAATAAGGGATTTTATAACTTTTTAGCTCTAATTTGACGAAATAAGGAGATAAATTGAAAAAGCTCACTCTCTCATAGTATTTTGATTTTAAATGATTCAGTAATTTTCCGATATTTTCATTATGCATTTAATATTTAGGAATATTTGAAATTAAAGTTGAGATTAGTTTCTTAATTATGTTTGACCAAACCTTTGTTTACGTTTCATTTTTTAAGTCTCTTTTACGTTCGAAGATTAGAGAATTTTTTATCCACATATTTTGGATTACAATCCAAATATTGTATAGCGTAAATGCCAGCTTCAGATTTAAAGTGGGTAATTTTATTCTTATTATTGATTAAATTCTTTATTGTTTTTGAAGAGTTAGAGGCTGTTTTGATTTGTTCATAACCTCCGGGGCATTTCGGCGTGCCGTCGTTAGCTTTTTTTTTTTTTTTTTTTTTTTTTTCATTGATTTATCATTGATTTCATTTTATTTGCTTTCGAGATAAATGAGATATTACTGATAAAAGTTAATCTAGATGTAAAATTTTAAAATTATCTTGATTTCTCTCAGTTTGTATGATATATCAACCCTTGTGAAATATTTAATACTAAATCCTGTATGTTTTATATTTCAAAATGAATTGGCCAACTAGGAGAATTGTATTTTTTAAGAATTATTTATTTTACAAACCTCTCAGAGGACCAATTCATCTTAAAACATTTTTCTTTCTTAAGAACAGCAAAAAAAAAGATAAAATATTTTATATATATATATATGAACACTGACTCATTCAAAAATAAAGTAACCAATAATCTATTTGCTTACAAGTGATATATATATATATATATATATATATATATATATATATATATATATATATGTGTGTGTGTGTGTGTGTGTGTGTGTGTGTGTGTGTGTGTGTGTGTGTGATTTGTAAGCGAATAGATTATAGGTTGCTTTATTTTTAATTTAAAACTCATTTGTTTGCACACAGTTGAAGGGTTTCAAGTATTACTATTTTCCCTGATAATTCTATTCAAGTATTTCTATCTAATACTAACAACTTGCACACAGATGTATGGTTTCAAATAACAAATAATAATCACACGTAAAAGATTGAACTGTTCTATTTGACCCATTGATGGGTTCCTAACAGGTACGAATACTCCAGATCAGAGTGGAACAGGGAGTAATGGACGTGAAAGGGTAGTTTACGTTCCATAAACTCAGATACAGTTTAATGCCATTCTCGGGACACTAAATAATTTTAAGTATTGCTTCCTAACACTAATAATTAGATTCAACATTATTCATTCGTCTGCACACAGTTAAATGGTTACAAGTATTGGTAACAAATACTTAAAATGGTTACAAGTATTGGTAACAAATACTTGAAATTCTATTTGATAACAATCGTTTGTTTGTAAATGATTGACTAGTTCTATTTTACCCATAAAATGCTAACAAGAGCTGCCACTCTGAGTCAGAGTGGAGCTGGGAGTAATAGCAATCAAGGGTTAGTCCACATTCCCCAAAACTCCAGGACTGCAGCCTCACCATCAAATGGTTTATTATTATATATAGGTTACTGGTTGGGGGTTTACCCCACTGCAGAGGCGCAGCCAGAAAGGTGTGTGTGTGTATGTGTGTATGTTAATCAGTACAATTTTATGAGTAATTATTATTTATTTATGAGTAATTATTATTATTTACTTAGCTTAGCCATGTCTGGCGCAATGCTACAACAGTCGAGCACTAGCTGAGTATTGAAATCACTCAACCAGCAACGTAATTTAATTGACAAACAAGAGTGTGAAGCAGTCTGTCTTTACCTCAGATAGATAGATAGATAGATAGATAGATCAAATCTTATATTAAATACTAAAGACAATATCAGAGACTCCAAATGGATTTTTAGAGTCTTGTACTATTCTTTCTCTCTCTCTCTCTCTAATCGACTGTAATTCATAGATTGTCAAGAAAATATTAGATGAAAAATTGGGCATTGTTTTCTAATACGTGACATGTTTTATGAAAGTCAAAGTTTGAGGGATCAAGTTGCTTTATGTGTTTGTGTGTGTTCAAGAGTTGTCTATCAAATGTATGCATATCAAACTTCTCGATTGGATAAAATCTACAGTTCAGAGTTAAAACTTGTAAATACCCAGACATAACATCTCTTGACCTTTGTACAATTGACATGCTTTGGTTCAATAATAAAATCTTTTCCTCTGCTGGAGTTTGGATCAAACATTACTGTTTCGCGTAAAGAAAAGAAGTTCAATAACAAGCTGGTTTCTTAATTAGATTGTTGTTTATATTATAACTTGTTTGGCGTCTCGTGCAGAAGCCCCACAGAGCCGTGGGTAATTAAACATTTAAGTTTGCTTTACAAATGTCTACAAACTTTAAATAAAATGGAAAAAAAGGCAAATGTGTATATGCAGTTTTGATCAACATTCTTCTTTCAACGGGTAACAAAACAGCCGAGAGACATTGAATGTTTTTTATCGGTGTGAAACTAAATTTAAATAAACAGAGAAAATTTAGAAATGTCATCTTGCTTTAGAAATAGTGTTAGAAATTGCATCTATATGAATAAAACAATTGATTGCTAAGTTGTATGTGTCACTTAAGTAATTTAAGAATGAATATAGGATAGTTAGCACTGTAGCTCAATTTCGGATCAAAGGAGCTTTTTTACACAAATGAAAAAAAAATTGTTAACACTGACCAATACAATAATGTTTGAAAGTTGTTTCTTGCTTAATTATGGTTGCTGATTTTGAAAATTGCATTCGTTCTTGCCTATAACGTCAATTTACAGTATACTTCTAATTTGAAAGCAGGACAAACATGCTCTCTTCCCCAAATCATTAATGTTCAGCCTTTTAATTTGTATTGTAAAGATTCCTTGAATATAAAAAATAGTTTTTTTTAGTTAAGGTCATTCTACTTATTTATTATCTAAAGACATTATTATGTCATATAAATATATATATATATATATATATATATATATATATATATATCATGTCACGCAACCAACATGTATCTCCCTGAGCCTCTCTCGCCACTCGTCTCTAACGTCCATCGCTCTCGGTAGGCCTTCAAGACTACATCCAGTATCAACACAGAACTGTTGTATATACGTTCTAGCTGGTCGTCCTGCCTTTTCTCGTCCATGTGAAGGGGTCCGTAGGAATATATCGCTTATGAGATCGTCCTAACTTCTCCCACAGTTTCTTGCATGTCTGGTATGTTTAACTTTGATAGTTTTCGTGATGGGTGGTAGGTGACCGTACAGTTTCTGTTTTGTGGGATGTTGCCTCTTGGACTGGTTCAATATTGCTTGCAGCATTCTTGTGTAATTACCGTTAAGCTTTTTCTCCATACGTTTATTTAGCGTCCATGTAGTGCATCCATATAGCAGTATCAACACGACCGCTGCTTGGAAAAAACTGCGTTTTATTTTAACGGTCAGGTCTGACTTTCATATGACTGATAGCTATCGATAGCTGTCCATGCCTTTGCTAGTCACGTGTTAATGTCTTTCTTAGTTGATAAGATACTGCTTCCTAAGTGGGTGAACTAGTCCACTAGTTTCAAAGGCCCACCATTTAGTGTGGAGATGTCACCTCTTTGATTAAAGCAAATGTATTCCGTCTTGTCTGCGTTGACACAGAGGCCGATGCCAGCAGCTGCTCATTCCAGAATATGTAGCAGGGATTCGGCTTGGGTGGGATATATATATATATATATATATATATATATATATATATATATGATAGAAATATGTGGAAAATTGGATAAATCAAACTCTTAAATCAAATTTAGATATGTGATATTTCGTTTGACTTTATTTCTGCTTGAACTTCTTCAGAGAGAGACACCACAGCATAAACAATTTTCTGCGACATCACATTATAGTCAATATCTTTCCATGAAACAAGATATGCCAAAACCCCTTTCACCCAAACCCTTCCCTACTTTTTTCTTATCAGCTCCCTAAAATCTATCCACACTTTCAAAACAAAAAATCTTTAATGAAACCTAACATATTTGACTTTAAATCCCTCCCAACTTTTCCTGCTACAACTACACCCCCTCCATCATCTTATCATTTCTCCTCATATGCTTTGAAATAGAAAAACTCAGAAAACACTGTGTCTGAAGAAGTTCTTGAAGATGAAATAAAGGCGAAAAAAATATCAGACATCAAAATTTGAGTTAAGTGTTTGATTTATCCAACCTTACACATATTTCTATCATACTTTCAGATTCACGACAAATGTACTTTATATATATATATATATATATATATCGTAAAAAATAGAATTTAATAAATCCATAGCAAGCTCATACTGTTCCTTAATCTATATTAGGTCAGCATGGAATTTTGGGGGGAAAATTATTATGCGGTACAGTGCATATATACAATGATCATCCTGAAATACACTCAGATTTTTTTGGTTAAAATTGATGCTATTTAAAATGACAATATTCCGACATCTGGTATAATAAAATTAAAAAATTAACAAATGCTTATCTATATTTACTAAGTTTAACCAAATAGTAGAACCCCAGATGAGTATTGATATCCCTCCAACAGCAAGTGGTCTTCGCAAATACTTGTGTGTAGCAACCTATCGTTAGCATAGATAGATAGATAGATAGATAGATAGATAGATAGATAATGTTATTTGGTTTAATGGCATATCAACCTTTGATGGTTAGTTAATATCAAATCCTGTTTATGCGTAGATATGATTTTTAAGCGGTAGTCTGTCGGTAACTTTATTTTTAGATGGGGTAGGGCTCATCTGTTTGCACAGCGTTAATTGGTTTCAAGTATTGCTATTTAGCCATAGTAATTCTGTCTCTCAAGTATTCCAATCTCATTCTATTAAAAAAAAACCGATTGTATATATTCCTATTTCACTTAATATACATGATGGTTAGCGTGTTCATCAATGGCCCGGGAGACAGTGATTCAAGACTCTAAAAATGGTACTTGAGGCCTTCTTGATTAATACTCATCATTAAAAGGTATGCATCAAGGGTAAGTAGAAAAGTCCAAGGAAAGGATTTGTGCCTTCCTCTTCACCTCGGTGTAGTAGCTATTGAAAAAGGAGCCTTCAGGTAAACCAATTATATATATATATATATATGAACGCGTCCTCTAAGAGATTTGTATTTTTTAAGAATTATTTATTTCGTTCTCTAATATGCGGTGCTACATATTTTTTAAAAATACAAATCTCTTAGTGGACCTGTTCATTATGAAATATTTGCTTTTTTCTCTCTTTGGACCGACAACGAACAAAAACTGCATATATATATATATATATATATATATATATATATATATATATATATATATGCTTTTTTTTATATATCAGCAAGACTGAGGTTTGCAGTTATGTTATCAGTTTCAATATACATACTTTCAACACAATCGGATCTATGTAGTGTTTTTGGTTGATTCTTGAGAGTTGCATTGTTTTGTTTGTTTGTATGGTCTTGTTTATTAAATTCCTTTTGGTGATTTAATTCTTGATGTTGATAGGTCTCCGTTCAATTTGGGTAGGAGTTGGGGGGGGGGGTATTTCATAGTTCACTTTGGTGTTGATATATATTTTTTTCCAGATTGATTTGTGATAGCTTCTGGTTTTTGCTTGATTAGTTCTGGCTTTTAGGGAGATCATTTTTTAGTCAGTCTTTAATGCTTTTTGGTGGACGGATTGGAGATCTATGTGACCTTTGTTTTGTAGGAAATTTTGTATTTTTTGGAAGGGGAGTTTGTGTGGAAGTGGTAGATTTTGAGTATTTTCTTATTTCATTGGATTTTTAAAAATTCTTTCAGTTGTAAGCATTGTTCTAAATTATTTTTGTTTTTTTAATATAAGTTCGTTTACTATAGTTTGTGCTTCTCTTTGATTGATTTCAGCTATGATTTGTAATCAGTTGGTAGGTAACTTTATTTTAAAACGAGAAAGGGCATATTTATTTGCACAGAGTCAAATGGTTTCAAGTATTGCGATTGAACATTAGTATCTCATTTTATCAAGTATTCATATCTAATTTAATATAAATCATTTATTTGCACACATTTAAATGATTTCAATTATTATTATCTAATACTAATTGTTCAATTTAATTTAATAATTTTTTGCACTAGCTTAAATGGTTTCAAGTATAGTAAATGATTGACTAATTGTATTTGATCCATAGATGTGTCCCTAACAGGTACTACCACACCGACTCAAAGTGAACCTGAGAGTAATGGCAATGAAGAGGTACTCTATATTCCCCAAAACTCCAGGACTGGTACCTCAACATTAGATACAGTTAAGTGTCATGCCTAGAGGCGCAGTCGGTGTATTCTACAGCCCCAGCTATCGGAGCATAGATAGATAGATAGATAGATAGATAGATAGATAGATAGATAGATAGATAGATAGAT
The DNA here is from genome assembly GCA_963585895.1 of Sepioteuthis lessoniana. Lineage (NCBI taxonomy): Eukaryota > Metazoa > Mollusca > Cephalopoda > Myopsida > Loliginidae > Sepioteuthis > Sepioteuthis lessoniana. The sequence continues at coordinate 132,148 of CAUZXS010002725.1, forward strand.
AATGGAGGTGCCTGTGATGTAATGCTTATCGTCGTAGGAAATGGACACGGAGACTCAAATTTAAATCCTGACCGAAACTGATTCCATTTCATATAGCACAAATATCCTTGGGAAATGTATGATTACAATTATTCTTTTTCCAGCTAATAGTAGGGCAGGCTGGGTTCTTTAGCCTTGGTTAGGCAACCAGTCGAGAAGAAAAAAAACTCTGAATTCAAGCCTGTATAACTTCGCTAAAAAATTGACCTTGTGTCACATCCTAGCCGTGCGTAGGTGTTGGGTAAATACATATATGCTTAGGTACCATGGTTTTCCTTCGTGTGTTGTCACAATAATGTTTTGTGAATCACTACTTTAGTTATTGAATAAATCACATTTCTCACATATATAAAGAAATATATTTGCATAATTTGCATTCAATTGCTGGTCATTAAAACTTGATTTTTATTCAACTTCGAGTTTCGATTGTTTAAGACTAAAAGAATGGATTTTGGTTCAATGCTTTTTGCTTTTATACCAAACTGAAAATTCTTCTGATTTACAACCTTCATTAAACTGTTAATCTTTCTAAGTTAAAAACTTCTAAATTATTTGCCTAAAATTTCTTTTCTAGTGAATAAAGTCAATTTCCTGTTTCTAGCGATATTAGTTTCTTTGTTGAACCAATCGTCTTTCATTGCACTTATCGGCTCGTCAAAGCTGCATATCTAACCAGGCTGTTATCTAACCAGGATCGTGCCACTAGTCGATAGATCTTGAATAAATTTCGTTTCAAAGCCAAAAACTTTCTTAAAAACGATTGATGCTGAGTTGTGACAGCTTCAGTGTTTCAAAAAGGAAAAGCAAACCCCAAATATTGTCACTGATAACACCCGTTTATTGTAACTTTTGTGGGGCTAGTTAGGTTTTGGGTGGGTTTCAATTTATTAAATAAAATCGATACATTTGTGACAGCCTTGGTGGGAGGGATGACATTGCTGCCCGGTAACGGATGATAAATAATTGCATAACTTCCTAACCTGAACATCGATACATGTATGTCTTTCAGTGCTTATTTTGTTTTGTTTGATTTGGTTTAAGGTTTTATTGTTGTTTCTTATTTGTTTTTGTTATGTTTTGTTTTGTTTTGCTTTTATTTTTTGACAAATGAATTACACGAGAAAGACTTTTGTTCTGATAGGTCAATAAAATGTGTACTATAAATTGATTGGACAAAGTCTTTGGAAGAGATTAAAAAAACCTTGAATTTGATTGGCTTATTCCTTACTCTTCTTTCTTTCTCATTCGGTCCCTGGTGGTCGAGTCTAGAATACGCTAACTGCATTTCCTGTAGAATAGTAAAATCCTCTCCAAAAAGGGGTCTCCTGGTTATGATACTAAACTGCATCTGGTGGTGAGGTTCCAGTTTTGGAGCTTTGAAGACTGTGGGGTGGGGTGCCTCATCATTTCCATCACTCTAAACCAGAGTGCTACCACCTGTTCACATCACATCAATGGATTAAATACATTTGTTTCAACATTATTAATATTAGATAAAAAATACTTCAAACCATATGACTGTGTGCGTTGCTTTAAAGTATGAATGCTAACTCCATGCAATAAATTATCATTATTTAATTCCTTGCCAAGTTTTATACACTCGCTGGAAATGGTAGTTTTTCACAGAAATCGAAGTCACAGCAAGTTTTCTTAGATCTCTGGCACTCTAGGAATTGTGTTCCTGGATAGAATGTGTTATTTCTTAATTGCTTGTGTTATTAAATGGTTATCATTCCTTTCAAACTTTATTTTTAATACCCTGGATAACATTATGTAACGCTAATTTGTTCCTGGATCGTATGTATTATTTCTTAAATTTTTTATGTTGTAAGAAAATTGGAAATGGTCATTATTTTCATCAAACTTTGCTTATATGCCCTCGATAATGAAGTTTAGAAGTTAACCTATTTTTCTATGTAAAAATAAGTAACTTTTCACATATTCATTTACATAAGGTCTGAATAAAACATATGAATCAAAATATGTTTATACTAGTTGACGCTGGTACATTTTAAAACAATATAACCTGTCGTATTGGAGAGGAAATGGGTACTACTAATTAACCCTCATTACAATGTGAGGTTCTATAAAAGTTAACAACTCGTCATGTGGTTCAGACGATAAGTTATGGGACACACCTATCCATTTTCCTTGTTATTGATTTTCATTTAGAACAACAGTTTCCTTCTTAAACGAAAGTTGTTGTTAATCTCCGATAACTTGACCATCGATTTCCCCAGTGACCAGTTAGTCAATTTGTCTCTATGCTGTTTAAGTCCCTGTCGTCATTATTTCTTCCATTTCTTTATTTATTCAGTTGTTTATATTTCTGCCCACAGATCTTAATCTTTCCCAACAATCTCCTTCCGTCTTTTTTACAGAAATTGTAGACGGTTTTATTGGCATAACAGTGACGCTTTAGGTGAGAGGTAAGGAGAAATAACTGGTATGTTTATGTTCATTTAAAATCTGTGTAAATGTTCTGATAAACCCACTTAAGCTACAGGGTTAATCCAAGACCTTTTCTATGGTAGTATGAATCCAACATCTCAGAATTTCAAGCAATAAAACTTTTAGACGTAGAATTAAAAACTAGAGGAGAAATTCTTAATATAAGGGCTGAGGAAATATTATTTGCGCATCACCGTAGGCGTCTCGCTGGGAAGCAATAAATTAGCAAGCTGTTATCGCAGTCAAGTCGCCAATATAGGATGTTCAATCCTCACAGACAATACTAAATGTGTAACTAACTTAAGCTTGATAAACACTTGAATGTGGATCTCACAATGGTGCAGTCATGTGCGTTCGGGCGGTGTCCTCGTGGTGTAATGGTTAAAGCGATGGATTGCAGAATCATAGTAAGCGAGTTCGTACTCCAATCGCGCTATTACGTTCACTTTCGGGCAAATACCCTTGGGAAAGGTATGAACCCCCTTATCCTCCCAGCTATGGGTTAAATAGTACCACTACTGTTCTTCTAGGAGAATAGCTTTGGCATTAAATAACCTACAAAGGTTGATATGCAATTAAAAAAAGAAACCAAACCATATCCGTTCAATTCTCACAGGGAACTAATTCAGAGTATTTTTAAAGAATTGTTATCATTTCACAAATGATAACAATTCTTTAAAAACACTCATGTACGTTATGTTTCAGAAAAATTGATATCATTTAGTAATCTAATATAACTTGACCAATTCTCATTCAAATCTCAAATTTTAACAGCATGCGTAGAAACAACTCAAAATTCTATGTTTAAAAGTTAAACACTTCTTCGTTGCCACTGAATGCCGTTTTTATATCTGAAAAGAAAGGATATTAAGCATTAAATATATAATCCTAAATTTGCCGTTAGAATTTGAGGTCATTTGAACGAAAATTGATTTTGGAATTATATCAATATTTCCGAAACACCCAATACATTTGACTTTGTGTCAATCCAAGCGAAATTAATAAAATATCAGTTACTGTCTCGTTGTAGTGAAGAGCTATGTGAAAAGGTTTTAAAACCAGAGAGAATAAATTCATTCTTCCCAATAGCTACCAGGAATCATGCCTGTTGATAAAAACGGCATAGCCAAACCTAAACTGGTGCTTCGTTGTAGTTCGACTCATGTCTTTCCGTTTACTCTTTCCGATTTGAAAATCTTGCTAGATACTAAACACATGACAGATTAGTGTGAAAAAATGCAGAGATACTACTTGTCATTACACCAGCAGTTGTTTAACTTTTTTTCCGGTGTTAATGCCCAATTCATCTAACTTCTCAGTGCTCTCACCTCAGCCTGAGAGCCATGCTAGCAAATGTTTGCCGGTAATCTAGAGAGAATGTCAAGTCTACAGAGTGTTTATGGCCATGGCACGTAACCCTGAAACTTTAGAGTAGGAAACGGATGTCTTGTTTATGGAATTTTCAAGGCTAATGTTGGTTTTATCGTTTTGGCAGATAATTTCTTGTAAAATCTTTTAAAATAATCCTTTAAGGCAGATGAAAAATGGGACACGTTACCGCCTGACATGAACAGATTGCAAAATTTCGTTTTCTTTTTCTTTGTTTCTCCTTTTTTTTTTTCTTTTTTCCTCTTGTTTTTCTTCATTTCTTTTTTCCTATCTTTTTCTTTTCTTTGACCCTTCCTTTTTCCTCTCTTTCTTTTTTACTTCTTTTTCCTTTTTTCTTTCTTTTTTCTTTTTTTACCATCCTTTTAGCTTTTTCTTTTCTTCAATTCCTTTTATTTTCCTTTCTTTTTCTTTCTCTTTTCCTTTTTTCTTTTCCTCTTTCTTCTTTTTCTTTCTTTCTTTTCCTTTCCTTTTTCTTCTTTTCTTTTTTTCTGACTTTCCTTTTCCTCCTTTTCTGTCTTTCTTTCTTTCTTCATTACAGTGTCAAAAACTACAATGATTAGACCCTCAAAACTATATATATATATATTAGACCCCTAAAACCATATATACATTAACTGAGCTATTTCTAAAAAATGGTTTTCAGTTTAGAACTTTGAAAATATGTGAGAAAATGATATTCAACAAAGTTGGTTTTGCTTACGCGTTTACGGTAAAAATATAAGTTGTATTTCTTTTTAATTTAAGCTTTAAAATATCCAGTTTTTAAAAAGATTGTTTGGTATTTAATGAGATGATCAACTTTTCTTTTTATGAAAGTAGACATTTCAAAATTATTTACAAATTTGGTTTAATATCTTAAAAATAGAATTTTAGCGATTCCAATAATCTAAGTTCCAGATGACCAGAAAATAAGAATTTTAATTATCATTTTGATATAGTAAGCAGCAATATATATTTAAGTAAGATCTGACAAAAAATCAAATCAAATTTTGATGAATATTATCCATCCTGGATTTATAGATGATTTGTGTTATTTTGATATAATACACGAGTAACATCGGGTAACCCGGTTCGTTTTACAATCTAAGTTAAATCAGCAAAACCGTAGAAAACGTATATTATATTTTGTATTATCTATGAATTTGATATTGTTTCATAAAAACTCTGACAGATATAAGTAATAATGCTAGATTATTATATTACATTTCCAGCATGAAGAACAACGATTATGCACACGGATTTTGAAAGTAAAAAGGTTGGTGGTTTCGAGAAGAAAGGTTTTCACTTTACCCCGACGGCAGGAAGGAATAGCAAATACGATAGGTCACAAAGACCACCCGGGTTTATTTCAGATGTTACATATTCTTTCCTATAGACCGACCTTAACATGGATGATAGGGTGTGGATTTGTTGAATCTATGAATAAAAAGGGTCCCTCTTTCATTTATAAGCCGTCGTTCATCCCTTGTGAGGAGGACAGGTTTCGCATAATTTCTAAACAAGTCGAGTGTTTAACTATCTAGAACTCAACTAACCTTTTGAATCAAAATTTCTAAATTCGACGTGACCCGCCTACAACTAATCATGAGCGCCCAACAATTCAGATTTGTTTCAGTAGCGACTAAACAAGTACCTATCAATCACGCTTCAACAATGCTCAACACATTCGCAGGAATTGTATGCACAGAGTGAGCCATTACTTAACACTACCAAATTAATGATACTAACTGTAGTTACTCATATTATTAGGACCTTGAATATGTTCTTGCTGTTTCCCAACAGAAGGCGTTTCAGATTGTAACGCATCTATAAGGAAAGACTATAAGCAAGCTTGAAGTTCAGAGAATGTCATTTTGCTGACCCAAATTATTAGATATTTCAAAAAATATATTTATTTTTTTTATTTTCGAGACTTAGGACGTTACCAATAAATTTTTTGTTTAGTTTCTAGACCTGTTTTTTAATCTGAAAAACCCTTACGATTAAATGGATCCCCTCTTTGTGCAACACTTAGACACAAGAGAGCATAGAGAGAATGAACCATTTGCTTCTCGTAACGATTACTAAGCGAGTGGGTAAACATTTTTATAGCGAGGAAGCAATAAAATATAAAAGGTGAGAAACACATCCCACCTAAAAGCTAGTTTGAACCGGATCTCTTTGCACAGTTTAAAATCTTTCCAGTTAAATATATTTCTAACAATTCCTGGGAAGTTTCCGTGGCATGGTTACTAACATTTTGGACTGCAACATCATAGTGAGTTCGAGCTCCAGTCGTTCTATTTCATTCACTTTCGAAATGATACTCTTAGAAAACATGTGAACCCTCTTATTCCCTCACAGCAAAGGGTTATATTGTACAATAACTGTTTTTCTACGAGGATGACTTTGGCATAAAATAAAGAAACCAAACCAAACCAACCCACAATTTCAGAAAGTTTGGTTGAAGCCGGAACAAAGATTCCAGTGCCTTAGTCCCGTGAACGAACAAACAGTTTTTTGACAAATATTTACAATATTTTCTTAAATACGAATAATTATTCTATTATAGCAAATGATTTATTGCTTTTGAATTTTGAATTATGGAAATTTCAATTATGTTTGATTAGTTATGTCTTGTATGAGGATTATTGTTAATTAGAAATCACGTCGACACGCAAATCCTTCTCCATAAGAAACATTTTTTATATATTAAAGTCTAGAAGTTGTTTGGGTTTAATTTCGCGCTAATGCTATTAGAAAAGGCATGAATCCATCTCTTCTACTTACAACTATAAATTGATAGTAGGGCAGACTTGTTATTTAAGCCTTTGTAAAGTAATCCGTCTAGGAGGATGAAAACTCTGAATAATTCAAATGAGTTTTAATTATGAATTGATATTGCGCTGCATCCTCCTTGTGATGGAGAAATTGAGTAAATTCCTATGTTTTTCTATTTAGCTGTCTACGAAGAAAAAAATAAACTCTTCTCAAGTATCGAATGGATATCAAATAGAGGATCAGACTTAGATGATTATTTTTTTTTGTTTTACATGATTGAACAGCAGTTGACAACGGCCTACATCACTAATTTTGGCAATCTGTCTTTAAGTTTAACTGGAAGACACATTTTACATTCAAAACCGGTAGTATCTGATATTTCTAAGATTTATGACCCAATCATAAATCAACTTGGTAAATGAGTTCTTGTATATATATATATATATATATATATATATATATATATATATATATATTGTTCTATAACATATTTATGTGTTGAAGACAACAAACTGACCAGCGTACTAATCCAAGACTTTAAAAAGGAGACATTTTTATTCTCTGGGACAGGTGCTTCATTGTTGCTGGATCAGATTGATTTACGCCGGCAAATGAGAGATTAGCAACGAACGACTTTCAGATGAGGGCTGTGTAATAATCCTCAGGAAAATGGAGTAGAGACCGCGCGTAAAATCAACAGAAAAAATGTAAATATCTTGGAAATGGAATCAAAAGAAATCGTTGCGTGTTTTAAATCGATATAGCAAAGAAAGGAAGAGTTGATTGCATCTGAGTCAACATCTCACGTGTTAAGCATACTTCTGGCTTTATACTAAACTAAGCTAACTTTAGTAAATGACAACATCTTACGGATGGTGGGGAGGCCGGGATAGTTGATTGTGCTGTAGTTACAGTTGAAATAAGTTGGATCCTCGCCTTTGGTCATTTGAAGCTTAGGACTAATAATTTCACATCCTAGTTTCAAAGTCCCGACCAACAAACCGCACTTTTCCATTGCACTAAAATGGAAGTTCAGCATCAATAAAAATGCTGAAAGTGTTAAGCAATTTTTGTCATGCCATAAGGTTTACCCTGGATTTATTTTCGTCCTGTGAACTTCAATGAGAATGCTTTCTTTTGTGTGAATTTTTCAGGTTGGTTGGTTGGTTGGTTGGTTTTAGTTTTGTCAACTTTTGTAGCGTTATTTTTGTTCACGGTACAAAAATGTATTTTTGCTATCAGTTAAACAGGTAAACACTTCTTACTTAATTGCATGTTTTAAGGGCTAATTTATTCATAAAATTTACAATTGCAAGCAATCATTTATGAGAATGTTCATTAACTGGTTGATTTTACTGTATATCAACATTTGGATCAGTTTAATAATTATGGCCTTCATTCACATATGGTAAGAAAATGTATGTTCACAATAATTCTAAACAGGTAATTACTTCCTACTTAGCTGTAATATAAATGTTTTTAGAGGCAATGTATTAATAAAATTCCTTATTATTTCATCGGATACGGTTTAATGACATAACCAGGACATATGTGGAATGTCACTTATTACTGGTCACTAATGAGGACGATGTAAAATCATGTTGCCTTTGTAAAACGTAGCGTAGTGAAAGCAAACTTTTGGCTTTTAACTTTGGGGGGGTTGTTCTTTTGATAGTTCTATTTCTCGGGCTTCAGACTCTGTTCTCAATTATTTGTCTTCTTTCCACTACATCTGTTTTATTTCATATTCCTTCCGAACTTTCACCGCTTACCTCACTCTCCTGTCTCTCTGCATTTCTCCTCAAATTCACCCGCACGCACATACACATACCTACACACTCACACACATATGTGTGTGTGTGTGTGTGTGTGTGTGTGGTGTGTGTGTGTGTGTGTGTGTGTTCCACAAAAGTCACTTGACATTTTTTAAATATTTCTTATCTATAATCTATTTTATTTTTTTATTCTATTCCACAATTAGTTGAAAGTAATTTCAAAGCGTTTAAAAATATCATTAAAAGAAAATTTCTTTATCTTTTTTTGTTCAAATATTTTTCAATTCTAGAAATGGTTAGTGACTTTAGCGATATATATATATATATAGGCTGGATAAAAATATTTTGTATTGAAAACTATAACAAAATGATATTAAGTCCTAGCAGACATTTTCTCTTGTCTGACAGATTAAATAAAATTTGTCTCCGATACTTTTAAATGGAATGAAGAGTGTGACAATCTCAGTATAGAGAACAATTCAACACTAACTTTCTCAGCACAGTCTTTTTTATTAGGTGTTCAGCAATTGAAGACCCGTATTTATTCTTAAAAAATTAATTTAATTAAAACCAAGATCAAGTTTATTTCTATGACTCTTGGCAAAAAATGGTTTTCCTCAGAATGTTGGGCAAACTGTTATTAGGAATAAAATAATTGATTTTAATAAAATCAAACAGGCATCAGTACAAAGATGCCACTTTTTCTTTGTTTTGTTTTTTTGTTTTGTTTTAGGTTTTTTTCGTCTCCCTTGGTTGGGTGGAGTTAATGAGAAATTTGCTAAACAAATCTCACAAGCTGTATAGAAGTAATATTTTTTTCAACTGATGGATGGGTTGTCTTTAACACTAAACCTATTCTGGCATCTATCCGTAAAGACGTTCTTCCCCCCTCATCATAATAATTGCCTTATTTATTCATTTAAATGTAGTTGCGGCTTACGCTACATTGGAAAAACCAACCAAAGGTTGGATACCAGAATTAAACAACATGTCTCTACAAAAATACGAAACTTTAACGTTGGCCAGATTGATAATCTTAAGAATATATGCGGGTCTTTAGGGCAGAACATTTTATTAAAAAACGGAGACTTAACGGAGAAATTTAAAGTTTGCTTGTTCTCTATACTGAGTAAATCACATTCTTCATTCCATTTAAAAGTATTGCAGACAAATTATATTTTGTCCAACAGGCTGCCCCTCGGTAAATAGAGAGAATGTCTGCTAGAGCTTAATATTATTTTGTTATAGTCTCCAATAAAAAAAAAATTCTCTCTCTACCCAACATATTTCCCAAATTTTTTATATTATTCTCCATTTAGCTCTGTTGTTTTGGATTTTTTTTTTCCTTTCTTTTCAGGGGGGGGGGCAATTTTGGGGGTTTTCTTTAGCAAATTTAGAAGTTCGCCTTCCAACAGTAAAGTTTTCCTGAAAATTAACTCGCATAAGTCTTCATTCTTCATTTAAACAACACATAATACAGCTGAGATTTAAGACATTACTATTTTAAATCAAATGTGCATTTTTAAATGAATAGTTTAGTAGAATAAATTTACTGACCTCTGTGAAAAAACTTCTGGAAACGGAATCACTTCCAAACGTATGCATACTATTTCAACAAATGAAGGATTAAATTATTACTAATTTTAGTATTTATATTAAAGGTTCCACTCCTATATCATGGTCAACTGGTGGTAGAGAGAGAGAGAGAGAGAGAGAGAGACAGAGACAGAGACAGAGAGAGAGAGAAAGAAAGAGAGAGGAGGAGTCAACTCTTTTATGGCTTTCGTCTTTAGCACGTGTTAGACTACATTTGAGGTGTTTTGGATTTTTTTTTCCTTTCTTTTCAGGGGGGGGCAAATTATGTGTTGTTTAAATGAAGAATGAAGACTTATGCGAGTTAATTTTCAGGAAAACTTTACTGTTGGAAGGCGAACTTCTAAATTTGCTAAAGAAAACCCCCAAAATTGCCCCCCCCCTGAAAAGAAAGGAAAAAAAAATCCAAAACACCTCAAATGTAGTCTAACACGTGCTAAAGACGAAAGCCATAAAAGAGTTGACTCCTCCTCTCTCTTTCTTTCTCTCTCTCTCTGTCTCTGTCTCTGTCTCTGTCTCTCTCTCTCTCTCTCTCTCTCTCTACCACCAGTTGACCATGATATAGGAGTAGAACCTTTAATATAAATACTAAAATTAGTAATAATTTAATCCTTCATTTGTTGAAATAGTATGCATACGTTTGGAAGTGATTCCGTTTCCAGAAGTTTTTTCACAGAGGTCAGTAAATTTATTCTACTAAACTATTCATTTAAAAATGCACATTTGATTTAAAATAGTAATGTCTTAAATCTCAGCTGTATTATGTGTTGTTTAAATGAAGAATGAAGACTTATGCGAGTTAATTTTCAGGAAAACTTTACTGTTGGAAGGCGAACTTCTAAATTTGCTAAAGAAAACCCCCAAAATTGCCCCCCCCCCTGAAAAGAAAGGAAAAAAAAATCCAAAACACCTCAAATGTAGTCTAACACGTGCTAAAGACGAAAGCCATAAAAGAGTTGAGTCCTCCTCTCTCTTTCTTTCTCTCTCTCTCTGTCTCTCTCACTCTCTCTCTGTCTGTCCACCACTAGATAACCATGAAATATACCACGAAATTTCTTTGAATTTTAACATCCAGCAGTCCTGGACTTTAACTAAGTTAAAACTTAAGATAAAAAAAGTGAATTTTTTTTTTTTTTTTTTTTTTTTTTTTTTAATTTTATTTTCTATTACTACCGCGTACACATGGGAAGCAGCATGCTGTACGTGTGAGTCTTGCGGCTTAACGCTCAAGATTGCCAGTTCGATCGGGGAACTACTGCTGCTCATCTATAAGAGTGGCTTCTATAGATGAGAACAAAAACAGCCATCGAAAGATAACCATGACTAGTACTCAAACCAGATCCATAAACCGC